>LOEQ01003014.1:17267-33335 GCA_001685075.1 Bramus lutescens | reverse complement strand
ATGGAGCATATGATGAAACCAGACTCTCTGAATGTGGCTGACAGTGAGGGCTGACTGAGAAGCCAAGGGCAATGGCACTGGGTTTTTGATTCTACTGCATGTACTGGCATTTTGGGTGCCTAATCTATTTGGATGCTCACCTTAGACCTGGATGGAGGGAGGAGGACCTTTGACTTCCCACAGGGCAAGGAACCCTGACTAATCTCTGTATTGGAGAGTGAGGGGGAGGGGAATTGGGGGGATGGGAGGGAAATGGGAGGAGTGGAGGAGGTGGAAATATTTAATAAAAACAAAGAATATATAAATGAAATTACCAAATAATGGGGGACAAGGAACCCCAATTGGGCATCTTTCATGAGGACTCCAGTTCCAGTAATAGGTTCGATCTAGTTCAATTTTTGGCCAAAGGGTACCATGATAACTCAAAAAAACCCCATTCTATCATACTTTCTTGGTCTTCACTGTATTGTTATAATTCAAGTTTATTATTTGAAAAACACTGAAGTTAAATTCTACAGCTATTTTTTCTTTGGATAATTTTGGTTAGTATTAGCATTTAAACCATATTTTCAGTATTATCATGAATCCACATCCTCCTTAGATGTATTATTTTAAGATGTCTTAATAATTCAGCTCATTATACATACTGTGTCTTGTGTCTTGAGAGAACATTACTCAATGAACAAAAAGAGGAAAGACATGTATCATTTTTCTTTCATGCTCAGTGTTTGCTTTCCAAAAGAAAATACAATAATAAATGTAAGTCACATGATTGTTCAAAGTTTTTGGTAGGTTTGATAATGCTGAAATTCTATCAAATTAATTTATCCGTCCTACAAATAAGTACAAGAGTTTATTACATAGTTTATTTTCTCTACTTTGGACTTCTGTTTTCCATCACTGCAAGTGCCTTGTGTACTGCATGTCTTATCATCGTTCAAATGAATCCAATGTTAGTTATTGTGAATAAATCAATGACAGAGTCAGGATATCATTTGGTTTGTTTCCTATTCTCTGGGTCACAAAAATCCTGTGCCCTGTATGCCATTTTAGCAGTCAACAATTTTCCCCAGCTTCCAATAGGTACAAAGGAAAACCAAGAACCTGGAAAAGGACCTAAGCTACCAGATGTCCCCCTTAACAGGTAGATGAAACAAGCTAAAATATTTACATGCTAATCTCTTTCTCTCTCTTTTTCTCAATCATTTGCATATGCACATAAATACAGTTTTTATGGGCTTTTAGAAATAATGCAGCAGGGTTTATGAATGCAAGGAATGAAGTAAAATATGTATTGTCCATGAATTTTTATATAAACCCTTGAGTTTTATATAAAACTTATATTTTTATATAATCTTATATTTTTATATAAAATAGTATATTTTTAAGAACAACTGAATGTTTTAGGCAAAGTCATATTCTTCAGAACACATGTGTGTCCTTTCTCACGGTGCTGATCAGGTTGTTACACAATCTATCTCAAGGTTTTGGTGACATTAAGTCTAACCGAGTGTGCTTTACTCAAATCTAGGATTCATATTTGCAATCAGTAACTCTGAATTGAGTATTTAATGTGCTACATACAGAACGTAGTACAAAGAGTTCCAACATCTGCAGAGTACTTCACAGTACTAATGAAACTTAGTTAATCATGAGATAATATCCAACAGTGATTAACTGTTCAACATGAATATGAATATTTTATCATTTATTAAACAGTATAACTTTCTAAATACATTTGTATTTTCCTTTACAAACAAAAATTAGTTTTTGATTTTTTGTTTAAGTATTCTATTATGAGGGGTACTGGGATGTTTTCTTGGTAAAAGTAATCGTAGGATAAACCCAATAAATTGAATTTGACCTTAGTCCTACTTCCAAAATAAAACTCTGATCTCTACATGTTCATTGTGATATGTGCACCAAGCATCTATTCATATTTATCTTATACAGACTCAAAAGAAAATACTAACAAATAAATGTAAATTCAAAAATAGAAATATATATTTTAGATGAAATATAATTTTGTCCTTTAAAACCACCCTCTTAATTTACAACATTATAAAGGTAATAATTTTCATTTCTGCTAAAACAGTATTCAAAATTTGCACAGATATTTATTACTATAAATAAATAATATTCAACTAGAAATAGATTGTTTATATTATTGTGGAATCACTGTTTTCAAGTTTTTTTTTCAATTATCTATTCTAATTCTTTAGAATTAAGTGCAAAATGTTTGAATCATACTGAAATAGTCTCATAGTCTACAACTATATTTTAATAAATGCCATCTCTTTCACAGTAAGAAATTATCTTGTTTTATTACTAGTTGAAAATGCTAAAATATTATTCAAAAATAGTATTTATCTATTTCCAGAAAATAATAGCAATGCTCAATATCTTATTATGTCCCATGCAGCATAAAGTGGAAGTCAGGCATGAGTTATATAGCGAATACTTAGTGAACAATATGAGAATACGGCATTAACTCTAGTATGAATAATCAATGTGCCATCTGAAGGATGAGAGTCAGGCATGAGCTTAAAATGATTACTCAAAGCACATGCTGACATGTGACAGTAGTAATTTAGCTTGTCGTGAGTAGTCAATGTACAGATTGATGAGTCAAGTATCAGCTCCATTGTAAATATCCAATATATACTTTGATAACATGTCACATCTACCTTTTGCTATGATGACCATTTTGCATTATCAAACTTGAAGGTCATTTCTTTTTTCTTTTTACTTCTTGCTTCATCCTCATGGTTTATGTTTCATTCTTCTACTGAAATTATCCTCTCTGTGGTCCAGGATGATGCTTTCTTTGGAAAAATAATCTCCTACAGTATAAAGTAAGAAAAAATCTTTTTATAAGATGATCTCTGCCAGGTGTAATAAAACAGACCACTAATCCCAGCACTCAAAAGGAAAAGATGAATCTTTGTATGTTTAAAGCCAGCCTGGTTGATACAAAAACATAGATATTGAAATATAGATATAGATATGTATACATAGGTATATATGCTTATATATATTAATACACACATAGAAACACACACACACACACACACACACACACACANCTCTTGAAGAGGACTCAGTAAACGGTCCTATATTCTATCCTTTTAGTAGTCATGGATGTCATATAATGTTTGCTGTTTATGTGATAAAACAACCATCAGTTTGTGGAAGCGTAGCAGATAGAGTCAGTGGGATAACTAGCTTAAAGCTGAGATCTCATATCTACAGATGTTAACACAAGTCATACATAGTAGACTCTAAGTGACATAAGGCTTTTGATCTTAGAGCCCAGCCATTTGTGAAGCACTTTTCCCATCAAGACAACATCACTTAAACACTCACAAATGGCACTACCTACAGGATACTGACTTGTCAAATGTTTGAGATGATAAGGGACATTTCTCACTCAAACTATCATAACCCACATCTTGACTCCCAAAGTCTTGTGGTCATATCTTTATGAAAATGCCTTTGGTATAATTTCAAGTCCCTATATTTACTCAATCACAATAATGTTTAAAAACCCAAAGTTTCTTCTGAGACTGAAAACAACAACTTAATTATAAATCCATGTGAAATAAAATATCAAAATAAATACTTCTGATATATAGTTCATTGTTTTGCTTTTTTTTCTGCTTTGCTAGAGACCACTTTTAAAATAAGAGTTTACTTTGGCTGATGGTTCCACTGGGTGTGGCATCCATCAAGGCAGGGAGGGTTGGAATCAGGGAGACATGGAAATCACAGCAAAAATATGAGAGCTTAAGGCCTCAATCACTAGCATAAATAACAGAGAGCCAGTGAAGACCCCTTCCCATTCAGTAGGCTGCTATTTTGACTTATTGACAGTGTCTTTTGCCTTAGAGAACATCTCAATTTCAGAAGGCTATTTATTTATTTTATTGTTACTTTCAGTGACATTATTATTAATTGTTACTTTCAGTGTCTACATTCCTGGTGTTAGAGTTAGAAAGTGGCCTCTGTGCCCATGCATTCAAAGCTACTTTACACCTTCTTTTCCAAGAGGTTCAGTGTGGCTTTACTTAATTGAGGTCTTTCGTCAACTTGGACTTGACTTTTGTGCATGGGGATAAAAATGGGTCAATTTGCATTCTTCTACATGTTGACATCTATTTATGCCAGCATCATTTGTGGAAGGTGCTTTCTTTTTCCATTTTATAATTTTAGCTTCTTTGTCAAAACTCAGGTGTTCATAAGTATACAGATTAATATCAGGGTGGTTGATTCAATTCCACTGGGCAACCTATCTATTTTTATGTCAATACCAGTTGTTTTCAGTATGGTAGTTCTATTATAGAGCTTAATTACAGGGAAAAGTGCTGCTTCCAGAAGTTCCCTAATTGTACAGGGTTATTTTTGCTATCGTGAGTTTTTTTTTTTTCATTTGAAGTTGAGTATTGTCCTTTTGAGATCTGTGAAGAATTGTGTTAGAATTTTGATGGGGAGTGCATTGAATCTGTAAATTGCTTTTGGTAGTATTGACATTATTATTATGTTGATCTTCCTATCCAAGATCATGGGAGATCTTTCCATAATAGTCTTCATTTTCTTTCCTCAAAGACTTAAAGTTCTTGTTGTACCTGATCTAAAAATATATAATGAACTCAAGAAGCTAGACATCAAAATATCAAATAATTCAATTAAAAATTGGATACAGATCTGAACAGAGAATTCTCAATAGAAGAATCTCAAATGGCCAAAGCATACACAAGAAACTTAGCTACATTCTTAGCCATTGGGGAAATGAAAACCAAAATGACTCTGAAATTCCATCTTACACCAATAAGAATGGTTAAGATAAAAACAACCATTGATAGCTTACACTGGAGAGGATGCAGAATAAGGGCAGCACTCCTACATTGCTATTGGGAGTGCAGCCACTTTGAATATAAGTATGGCAGATTCTCAGAAAATTGGGAATCAACCTACCTCAAGATCCAGCAACAACACTCTTGGGCATATACTCAAAGTTTTCCCAATCATATGATAAGGACTCAGCTATGTTCATAGCAAACGTATTTGTAATAGTGAGAACTTGGAAACAACCTACTTGCCCCTACCAAATAATGAATAAACAAAATGTGGTACATATACACAATGGAATATTAATCAGCTGCAAAAGTACAGTGCCATTTTGAAATTTGCATGCAAATGAACGGAAGTAGAAAAAAAACATCCTGAGTGAGGTAACACAGACCCAGAAAGACAAACACAATATATACTCATAAGTGGATATTAGACATAAAGCAAAGGATAACCAGCCTATAGTCCACCACCTCATAGAAACTAGTTAATAAGGAGAACCCTAAGAGAAATGTACATGGATCCCCCAGGAAGAGGAAATTGACAGGATGTGATAAAACCAGAAGTATGGGGGTGGGAAGAGAAGGAAGTGCAGAAGGGGAGGGGGAAGAGAAGGGAAAAGGAGAACAAGAGGGAAAGGAAAGGTTGAGATGGGGGAAGGGCAAAGAGGAAGAGCAAGGAAAGGTATTTTGATTGAGGGAGCCATTTTGGAGATAGCAAGAAAACTTACACTAGAGAAATACCCAGGACTACAAAGGATGATCCCTGCTAAGATCCTAAGCAATGGTGAAGAGGGTCCCAACACTAGCCTTCCCCTGTAATTGGATAGGAAAATATCTTAAATAGCATCATAGAAACTTCATCCAGGAATTTATGGAAGCAGATGCAGAGATCCACAGCAAAGCACTTGGCTGAACTCCCAAAATTCAATAAAAGAGACACATGAGCAAATGGGTCAAGACTATGATGGGAACATCCACTGACACATCTTATCTGAGCTAACAGGAGCTCACTGACTTCAGACCTACAGGGGTGGAACCAATATTGAACCAAAGTAGGCCCTCTGAATGTGGGTGACAGCTATATAACTGGAACAGTCTGTGGCACTATTGATAGTGAGACCAAGATGTATCCCTAGTGACTTTTTGAAGCATATTTTCTTTGAAGAGATACCTTACTCAGCCTGGATATAGTGGGGAGGGCAATTGGTTCTGACTCAAAGAGATATGTTAGATTTTGTCAACTCCTCATGGGAAGCTTTGCCCTCTCTGAGGAGGGCAGGGCTAGGGGGATGTGTGGAGAGGTGGAGGGAGAGCGAGGAGGGAAAGGAGTTGGTATACTAAATGAGAAAAGATTTCTTTTTTAAAAAAAGAATAATAATTAATTAAAAAAAACAGAGAGCTAACTAGGAGTGTTGGGAGAATTGAAATTCGCAAAGACTCCTTCCAGTGTCACACTCCCTCCAGCAAGGCTGCACCTGCAGAACCTTCCCAAACAAGGCTACCTACCCATTGGGCCCTTTGTGTTCAAATAGATGAGCATCTGTGGGATATTCTCATTCAAAATACTCACAGATATAAAGATATATATTCTTTTGAGGGTAAGAGTATTTCAAGTTGAAGGGGGTCATTTGTCAGACAGGAAGACTCATCTGCTAGATACAAAAGCTAAAAACCTAAATGCTAGAGAATATTTAGGCGCATAATGAAATCATCAAAATTAATGAATATTAAAATACTATTTATTATGTAATTTTATGTAAATTTGAAAATACATGGAGCAGTTAGGCTGTTTTTTAACAAGTTTTAATTAAATGCTAAATGAGGTATAGATTCCTTTGTAATTAAATATAAATGCTAATTTATCTTTTATTTACAAGTTATCTCAGCTACCAGGCAAATTTAGCATTTGCTGATAAATAAATGAGAGTCTCTGTACATTAATTATTCTTTAATTAACTTGCAATAAAGAAGTGACTTTTTCTCTATTCAAAGTGATTAAAATTATGCAAGCAAAACATGCTTTTGAGAACTCTTTTATGTAACATAACAGCTACTTCTAAATACTTATAATATTTTAAAAGCAATCTGGAAATTAAATATTTCCATTATTTTACTGCTGCAAATGAAGACAGCAAGGTAAAGGCTATGCCTATGAAGACAATAATGAAAATGTCAAAGTTCACTGTTTTCTTCTTTTTAAGAAAACATTCGGAAAATTATTGATACTGATCCAATTTATCACCCTGGTATTAATCAACTTTATATTATTTAATTTAGTAAGCTTTAATCTTGTTTTTTTCATTTAAATGATTTGTTTTCAATAGATGTTTGCCCCCACTTTTTTTTCTGGTGAGTTTTAGATAAGATTTCTGTCTGTCATTGAATTCACTTTACAGTCCAGATTGTCTTTGGTCTTAAAACAATTCTGCCCTAGTCTTGCAGCGATTTGGAATTATATACCACTATGACTAGGTACAGCTTTTGTTCCTAATTTTATACTATGGAAGCTTTTTTTATACATTTTGTTATTTAAGAATATTTTGCATAAATGTGATAAGTAACAAAGTAAATTTTAAGTATTAATAAAAAACTACTTAAGTCAATTTTGTTATAATTGAGTGAAAAATTAGTGATGCGCTACTAAAGAAATTAAGATGTCTTTGTTGGGCAAAGAACTTCAGTTGTCTGGTATTGATCATAAAGAGAGAAAAAGTCATCTTCTCTTCTGTAATAAAGTATATGTCTTCTTCTTAATAGACCAGGCTGGGCTTGAACTCAGGGAAATCTGCCTGCCTCTGCCTCTCAAGTGCTGGAATTAAAGGTGTGTGCCTCCAAAACCTGCTAAATGTAGGTCTTCTTAAATTGCGATTTAATTATTTACTTACTCAGAAGATAAAAACTTGAAGAAAAATTTTCCACAAAGCATTTTGATCATATTTCTTCTCACCCAGCATCTTTGAGCTCCTCTTCTCAACCCATCCAACTATCTCTCTCTCTTTCTCTTTTTCTCTCTTAAAACAAGCAAGCAAACAAAAACAAAATAAATAAAAAAGATATAAACACAGATAGCACACCACACACAAACACAGAAATACACAATTGTATGTGTTCATAAATATGTAAATACAACCTACTCACCTTCTAGTTATTAGCCTCAATATTGCATTGAAAATAAATGGTAAAATTATCATTTTTTGGATTCTTCTAGAATATTAGAAGTTAACTTCATTGTGCTAAAATGAATACTTCAATATGTTTGTAATTTTACCAAGAGGGGACATTCAATTTGACCCAATGACTTCCCTGCATTTATTTGAATGGATTTAAACCTTATGATCTTTATGTTGCCATTTTTTACCTGAACTGATTTATGTCTGCCTTATCTGATATCTAGGTATCTGCTGCTGTATTTTTCTTTTAAATTCTGCTTTGTGTAGAATTTTATCCTGTTCCATTTCTGTTAGTCTATGAATATTATTATTTTTTTGAGACAGGGTTTCTCTGTAGGTTTGGATCTTGTCCTGGAACTAGCTCTTGTAGAACAGGCTGGCCTCTAACTCACAGAGATACGCCTGCCTCTGCCTCCCACATGCTGGGATTAAAGGTATGCGCCACCATTGCCCAGCTATGAATATTCTTATTGGTGGCATATGTCTTAAAAAGCAACTTTCGGTTGGATATTGTTCATCTTCATCCATTAGGTCACTGTATGTCTTCTAATGAGTGGATTTCATCCTTTGATAATTAAAATAATAGTCTTCACATAAGGATTTTAATTGCTGTTGGTTTACTTGCTTTCTGCTTATTCTCAAGTTACATTTTCTCTTTCTATAACACAAAATTGTTCTTAAGTGACTTTTATTCAATGGGTTATTTTGTTTCCTTGCTTTTAATTTTATGGCTTCTATTTTGGTACATTTTCCTTATTACAGAATTTTGCTTTATGCAAAGATCAGAAAAAATCTTCAAAGAAAACAATTTTGATCAAACAACAATTTAACATTGATTTTAAAGCTAGAATAAAAAACAGCAAAGTGGAAGATGAAACACATTCAAAAACATTCTTTTCTTTTCAGTGAATTTCTTCCCCTACCTTGGGTTGGCTGTTATTAGAAATTTGGTAACCTGGTTCCAAATACTAGGCTGGAAACTCCTGGCTTATGCCTGGGACCCCTGAGCTAATCCCATAAATAAATTTACTGTGACCTGTTTTGATTCTAAGATAGTTACTAAGGGAAAATAATATCTTTCTTTTGGTTGCTTTGATTCTAGACTCTATTTTATTATTATTTTGTTAAATTTAATGGGTTTTCATATCTTTTATGGTGGTATTTTATTGAAGAAATAATTAATCAAAATTATGATTCAGGAAAGGATGACTAACTATAGAATTTCACTCAAAATGTTTCTTCACCTCCTTTATTTTCTTTGTTTAATGAGTAGTATAGATACAGCTACTTATCCTCAAGAAATTTTCAATAACAGTTTTCACATAAAAGTCAGAATCTTACAGAAGATGTTGCTAAAATATTTATATAAATTATGTTCAGTATGTTTTAATATCAGGTAGGATTAATAGAGAAAGTTTCAAAGCATAATGATCTGGCACATACATCTCTTTACATGGAAAAAAGAGAGAAATATTTTTGTTCACTTAGAACAATTATACATATATTTGTTTCAGTGTAGTCATTTAGTGATTAGACATGTATCGCTGTATTTGATATTAGATTAATTGTTTCAAATTATTTATTGCCATCATATTACAGTTTGATAGGGCAGTATGTTAAAAGTCATAGATTTATGTAATTAAAGCATTTTGCTTCTTAAATACCTCTTGAAAAATATTATCCATACATATTGTACATATCTAGAAGCAAGGAAATAGACTAATGCATTACTATATCATTGAGATTTTAAGTTGAAAATTTTAGATCTGATTAAGAAAAAAAATCATTACCAAGATCATAAGTTATGTACTATATTCATAAATTACAGAGCTAAAGAAACATTTCAGAAATACCACTAAAGCATTAAAATTCAAATTGAGTGAGGATAGTTATACCTAATTGGTAAAAGGAAAATAGTTACTTACTTCTCCTTAGAAAAAGGTGCTAAACCATTTCACCGAAAGAAAAAAAAAATATATATATNTATATATTAATATATATAATAATATATATTAATTTCTATTTCCCAGTGCTCACTTTTTGTATATCATTGTTTCCTGAGAAAATTACATACAAAATCAGAGATTATTATCTGTGTATATATATATATATTTTTTTAAAAAATTAGATACTGTAACAATTAAAATGGTGTTACTTTTTAAAAATTGTTTTATAGTAGTTTGTCAGAAATTCAAAAGCAATAATGTAACATCTGTTTCTAAGGAGAAAATGACTAAGAATTAGAGTTACACTTTTTTTACTCACAGAAAAAATATTTGCATCATTTTCTAAACATATTTTCAAAAGCATGTTATAAAATGAAAAAAGAAAAAGAAAAGGGCTAGCACCCAGGGACACTTAGTAAGTGACAGAAATCTGGTCAATGATGTGCTTAACTTAGTCTATTGGAAAGGCATTTGCCCTATAAATAATTGCTTTGAAATACCTATGATTGCATTTAAGAGAAAAACATCAAGCTCTATTTTCTGGAATTATGTTCATCATATAAATTATTCCTATTTCTCAGAATTTATAATCAATATCCATTTTTAATGGATGCTCAATCCTGTGAGAGAAATGATTCTCTGTGTTTCGCAAATGGTCCTTGGAAATATCTACTTTTGATAGTGAATAATAACAGAGATAATACTATGCAAGTACATATAGAATTTGTATTTAATGTTTGTAAAAGATAATTTTTCTTATCAGTAAATCTATTTACATATTTTCTTATAAACAACACACAGTTCTTCTTGTGTAATGTTGTGATTAATAAAGCATTTTCAAATTGCAGCCTACTTTTTATTATGATCTATAATTTTAGTTTCCAATCAATAAGAATAGGTTTATGCACTCTGAAAATTTTATAACCCCTCAATTTATGCCCTTATATAAAGATAAATATGAAAGACTATAATCCTTGTACATGTTTGTTACTTTATTTCATGTTGTGTTCTGTCTCTACCTTCATTTCTTTATTGGTACTGATTTTTCCTTTTTGGTTTTACATAGAAATTGTTTATTTTCAAGTTACTTCCCTAAGTGGCTGTTCATTAACTGGCATAAGATGTACATCAACGTGTTCTAAAAACTTACAAATTCCGACATGCGTATTTTCTGTTGTTTGGCTTTCCTAGGCTGTGTTCGGGGTTTTGGGAAGTGGTGGTGGTGAGTAATAAGCAAACACCTCCTCGCTTCTGACGGCATTAACCACAAACCAAAAAACTGCTGATTGCACACAAGTCTTGCTTAGTGAACCAAAGTTTGTTTGAATTACTTAAATAAGTAGGATTGACTGATACAAAGGCAGAGGCAGATTGTTACAGAAAAGTACAGTCCAATGTAGTTGATGACCCATGAAAGCTGCATTTCTGTGCTGTCTGTACGGTTGTATACTTTGCCAACACCTAGGCTAGCAAAGAGTTTCTCTTCCCCAGAAATTGTTACTCCTGATATATCCCTGGGCTAGAACATTTTAAATCCTTTAAATTTTAAGAATTGCATGAACCAAGACCATCATGGGTAAACCCACTGAAACAGTCTACCTGAACTAATGGGAGCTCACCAACACCAGCCAGAAAGGGAAGGAAACAGCATAGGTCCAAACTAGTCCCTTTGAATGTGTGTGGCAGTTACATGACTGAGGCAGATGAAGGGGCCCACTGGCAGTGGCACCAGGATATTTTCCTACTGCTTATTCTGATTTTTTTGGAACTCATTCTCTTTGGTTGGATACCTTGCTCAGCCTAGATATAGTATGAAGGTCCTTTAACCTTTCCCAAAACAATGTGCCTTATCCTCTCTGAGGAGTGGGTGGGGTTGGGTGGTGGTAGTAGAAATAATAGGAGGAAGGGAGAGAGTAGGAACTTGGATTGGTATGTAAAATGAAAAAATACAGTTTGATTTCTTTTTTAAAAATATAATTAAAAAAGAAAAAATAATCTTTACCTTTGGTAAAAAATGCACGAACTTTTGAAGTTTTGGTTACTTAGTTCTGTGAGTCTCCCAGCTGTTTCCAATAAAAAGAAAGAGTTCAATTATCAGGAAATAGCTTCACATAGTGCTTTATGGGAGAACTCCCTCCTTGCAGTCATTTAGAGCTTTTTTCAAAAGTTGCACGATGTGTATTATAATAGATACATATACCAGAATGTCCCAAAATGTACATGGGAACTGAATACAACTTGCAGTAAGGGACACAGTCTTTGATGTTGGCCTTTGTTCATTGACTTTGGAAGAAACTATAGGTGTTAGGTGTCAAGCAAGAAGGACAAAATAGTTATGATTGTTATCAACTGAGATATTTAAAATATTTAGCTATATACTATAGAAGTTTCCACAATTGGCCACATGGTCATGATTATCAGGACTGAAACCTGTTCATGGCTAGATAGAAATCAGTTCACAGGACTTTTTTATTCACTACCTGGGGTTCTGACACCTGAGAGTTCTTTTTATTTAATGCTATGCTCTATTCTAACCTGGAAGGAGAGCAAGAATGAAAGCCAGCAGCAAACCATCTTAATAGTACTCTCAGGTTCTCCTGCAGCTGTGACATAAAAAGAGCTACTCAGATGGTTACTATTATTCACTAGAAAAGAATGATTTTGAAGACACCTTTACTGGTGAAACTAGAGAAACTACAAATCATACTACACAATTTGCAGTTCTCAGTTGCTTTCCTGCCCCCTCATTGATGTTCATCAAAATTGCTCCTAATAGTGCAATACTGTGACTTATACTACCAGCCTCACCCTGTTCAAAAGCCTCCATGTTTCTCAGTATTATACCTTGCTTGGTTCAGATTCTTAAAGGTGGATTTGCTAGTAGTTCCCATATAGGACAACTATTTATCCTCTTGATTTACTTTCTGGTAATTAGTAAGAATTCATTTCTAATTTGTTTTTTGAAGAAAGTTTATGGAAAGTGATAACTTGTTTGTGATGTAAACATATTCTCCTATTTTAACACATACATATTATATATGACAGAATGTATATATCACAAATGAAAATATAAATAAACATGGAATTATATTCTATTTGGAGAAAATATAATAAAATATAGCAAGCATTGTGTTGTAAAAGCTATGACAAATCTGCTAGGTTAATTGAACAGAAGCATGGATATCATTAAGATAAAAATCTCTGAAAATAGCTGAACAAATGCTTTTATAATGTGATTGAGCATCTTTTGGGTATATACCCAAGAGTGGTATTGCTGGATCCTGAGGTAGGTTGATTCCTAATTTTTTTGAGATACAGCCATACTGATTTTCAAAGTGGTTGCATTCCCATAAGCAATGGATGAGCATTCCCTTTACTCCACATCCTCTCCAGCATGAGTTATCATTAATGTTTTTGATCTTGGATCCTGGCAGGTGTAAGATGGTATCTCAGAGTTGTATTGATTTGTATTTCCCTGATAGCTAAGGAAGTTAAATATGTCCTTAAGTATCTTTTGGCCATTTGAAATTTCTGTTGAGAATTGTTTGTTTAGTTCAGTACATCATTTTTTAATTGGGTTATTTAGAATTTTATTGTATAATTTCTTGAGTTCTTTGTATATTTTGGAGATTAGTCCTTTGTCTGTTGTGGGGATGGTGAAGATCTTTTCCCATTCAGTATGCTGCCTTTTGGTCTTATTGACTGTGTCTTTCGCTTTATGGAAGCTTCTCAGTTTCAAGATGTCTCCTTTATTGTTGCTCTTAGTGTCTGTGCTACTGGAGTTATATTTAGAAAGTGGTCTCTAGTGCCCGTGCATTGAAGACTACTTCCCAATTTCTCATCTATCAGGTTCAGTGTGGTAGGATTTATGTTGATTTCTTTAATCCATTTGGACTTGAGTTTCATGCATGGTGATAGATATGGATCTATTTTCATTCTTCTACATGCTGACATCCAGTTCTGCCACCACCATTTGTTGAAGATGCTTTTTTCCATTATATAATTTTAGCTTCTTTGTCAAAAATCAGGTGTTCATAGGTGTGTGGATTAATATCGGGGTCTTCAATTTGATTTCATTGGCCAATGAACATCTCTGTTTTTATGCCAATACCAAGATGCTTTCATTACTCATGCTCTGTAATAGAACTTGATGTCAGGGATTGCAATACTTTCAAACTTCTTTAATTGTACAGAATTCTTTTGGTTATCCTTGCCTTTTTGTTTTCCCTTATGAAGTTTATTATTTTTCTTTTAAGGTCTGTGAGGAATTGTGTTGGGATTTTGATGGGGATTGCATTGATTTTATAGATTGCTTAGGGTAGGATTGCCATTTTTACTATGTTGGTTCTTCCTACAAGCTATTCCATGACTAAAACAGATTTAAACAATATGCATCCACAAACCCAGCCTTACAGAAAGTACTAGAAGAAAAATCCCAACACAAGGAAGCTAACTATACCCACAACTTCTGATAACCCCCCAACAGCATAAAACAAAGAGGGAAACACACTAACAACACTACCAAAAAATAACTGGAGTTAGCAACTCCTGGTCATTAATATCACTTAATATCAATGGACTCAACTCACCTATAAAAAGATTCAGTATAAAAGAATGGATAAAAAACAGGAGCTGGCCTTCTGTGTTTACAAGAAATACACCTCAACTTGAAAGACAGACTCTATCTCAGTCCATAGGGTTTGGAAAAGGTTTTCCAATCAAATGGACCTAAGAAACAAGTGGGTGTATCTATCCTAATGCCTAACAAAATTGATTTCAAGCTAAAATCCATCAGAAGAGATGAAGAAGGACACTTTTCTCAATCCTGACCTTCTATGCCACAAATACAAGAGTACCCACATATGTAAAAGAAACATTCTAAAACTTAAATCGCACATCAGACCCCACACACTAATAGTAGGAGACTTCACTCTCCACTCTCACCAACGAATAGGACAACCAGACAAAAACTAACAGAAAATAAGAGAAATAACAGATGTAATGAATTAAATGGACTTAACAGACAACTATAGAACATTCCACCCAAGCACAAAAGATTAGACCTTCTTCTCAGCACCTCATGGATCCTTCTCTAAAATTGATCACATACTTGGTAACAAAGCAAATCTCCACAGATGCAAAAATTTGGAGTAGCCCGCTGTGTCTTATCGCATAACCAGAGATTCAAGTTAGAATTTAGCAACAATACTAGTCTCAGAAATGACAGATTTTTTAAGCTCATTAAAAGCAGTGGTAATCTTATAAAACTGGGCAACATATAGAATGTAATCGACATATTCAATGTAAACTAATGAAAATTCCATTGTCATTATTTGTTTATTTACTTTTCTTTTCTAAATGTTTTTCTTTTCATTTTACATACCAATCCCAGTTCCCAGTCCCTCCCCTCACATTCCTTCCATCTTCCCCTTGACCATAACTCACATCCACTTCTCATAGAGGGTAAGGAAGACAAGAAAGTCTAGCACATTGCTTTGAGGAAGGTTCACGTCCCTCCCTGCTATATGTATGCTGAGAAAGATATCCCTCCAATGAAAATGAATTCCAAGAAGACAGTCCAAACAGTAGTGATAAATTCTGGTCCCACTACCAGAGGCCTCACAGTTTGCCCCAGCCATACAACTGTCACACACATTTAGAGGGCCTAGTTTGGTCCTATGCTTTTTTGTTTCCTGTCCAGCTGGAATTGGTGTGCTCCCATTAACTTGGGTAAGCTTCCATCAGTTGCTGGATGAAAGTTCTACAATGATATTTAAGATATTCCTCAACCATCCCATTCTCTAAAGCTATCCCCATACTCCCCTTCTCCCTTCTCTCTCCCCATCTTTCCTTACCCCCACCTCACCCCCCACCCCCGTGCTCCCAACTTTTGCCTGGCAATCTTGTCTACTTCCAATAGCCAGGAGAATAACTATATGTTTTTTCTTGGGTTCACCTTCTTGTTTAGCTTCTCTAAGATCACGAATTATAGGCTCAGGGAAGTAGATACCTTAATTAAGGGACCCATTTTAGGATTGGCAAGAGACTTGACTCTAGAGGGGTTCCCAGGTGTCCAAGGAGATGTCCCCAGCTTGTTCCTTT
>LOEQ01003014.1:0-16079 GCA_001685075.1 Bramus lutescens | reverse complement strand
CTTTATTAACTAATGAAAGTAACACATAGACAGATGACCCTCCTACATCACCAGTATATAAATTTTTATTTTCCATTCTTTCACTGAGAGGCATCTAGGTGGTTTATAGGTTCTGACTATTACAAATAATTTTGCTGTGAATATAGTTGAAAATGTCTTTGTAGTATGATTGAACATTCTTTGGGAATATTCCTAAGAGTGGTATTGCTGGTTCTTGAAGTAAATTGATTCCCAACTTTCTGAGAAACCACCATACTGATTTCCAGAGTGGTTATGCAAGTTTTCATTCCCACCCACAATGGAGAAATGTTCCCCTTACTCTGTATCCTCTCCAGCATAAGCTGTCATTGATGTATTTGATATTAGCCATTCTGACAGGTGTAAGATTGTATCTCAGAGCCTTTTGATTTGCATTTTCATGATGGTTAAGGATATTGAACATTTCCTTATGTGTCTTTTATCCATTTGAGTATCTTCTGTTGATAATTCTCTAGATCTGCTTACTATTTTTAATTGGATTATTTAGTATTTTGATGTCTAATTTCTTAAGGTCTTTGTATATTTTGGAGATCAGGTCTCTGTCTGATGTGGGGTTGGTGAAGATATTTTCCCATTCAGTGTACTGCCTTTTTTCTTATTGATTATGCCCTTTTATTTAAAGAAGTTTCTCAGTTTCAGGAGGTCTGATTTATTTATTGTTGCTCTCAGTGTTTGTGCTACTGGTGCTATAATTACAAAGTGTTTTCTTGTGACCATTCATTGAAGAATAATTCCCATATTCTCTTCTATCAGATTCAGTATGGTTGGATTTATATTGAGGTCTTTTATCCATTTGAACTTGAGTTTTGTGCATGGGGTTAGATATGAATCCTTTTGTATTATTCTACATGCTGACATTCAGTTATGCCAGCACCATCTGTTGCAGATGCTTTATTTTTCCATTTTATAATTTTAGCTTCCATGTAAAAATTCAGGTGTTCATATATGTGTGAATTAGTATCCTGTCTTCTAATTGATTCCATTGGTCAGCCTGTCTGTTTTTATGCCTATACCAGGTTGTTTTTTTATTACAGTTACTCTATAATATAACATGATGTCAGTGATGGTGATGCCTCTTGAAATTCCCTTATTATACAGGATTGTTTTGTATATGCCGAGTTTTTGTTGTTGTTGTTTTCATATGTAGTGGAGAATTGTTCTTTCAAGGTCTGTGATGAATTGTGTTGGTATTTTGATGGGGATTGCTTTGAATCTATAGATTGCTTTTGGCAGGATTGCCATGTTTATTATGTTGATTCTACCTATTCAAGATCATGGGAAATCTTTCCATTTTCTGGTACCTTCTTCAATTTCTTTCCTCAAGGTCTTAAAGTTCTTGTTGAACACATCTTTCACTTCTTTGATTAGTGTTACCCCATGATATTTTAAATCATTTTTGGCTATTGTGATTGATGATGTTTCTCTGATTGCTGTCTCAGATCTTTATTATTAACATAAGGAGGGGTACTGGTTTTTATGAATTGATCTTCTATGCTGCCACATTATTTTAGATATTTATCAGCTGTAGCATTTTTCTGGTAGAAATTTTGGGGTCAATTGTGTTTACTACTACTCATCTGCAAATAGCAAAAGTTTGGCTTCTTCCTTTCCACTTTGTATCCACTTGATATAATTTTGTTGCCTTAGTGCTCTAGTAGAACTTCAAGTACTGTGTTGAATAGATATGGCAAGAGTGGACAGCCTTGTCTTGTTCCTTATTTTAGTGGAATGACTCTGAGTTTCTTTGCATTTAATTTGATGTTGGCTGTGAACTTACTGTATACTGCTTTTTATTATGTTTAGGTATATATTCCTTCTATCCCTGATCTCTCCGAGACATTCAACATGAAGGGTTGTTTGATATTTTGAACGTTTTATTTTTCAGCATCTAATGAGAGGATTATATGTTTTTTCTTTTAATTTATTTACATGGTGATTACATTGATAGATTTTTTTTGTATGTTGAGTCATATCTGCATCTCTAGGATGAATCTGACTTGATTGTGCGGGATGATTATTTTTTAATGTGTTCTTGAATTTGGTTTCCCAGTATTTTATTGAGTATATTTGCATCACTGTTCAAGAGGGAGAGAGGTATGTAATTCTTTTTGCTGGTTGAGTCTTTGTGCAGTTTCTTTTTCAGAGTAACTGCATCATCATTAAAAGAGTTTGTCCATTTTCCTTGTTTTTTTTATCATGTGGATCAATGATAGTGTATAGATGTCAGCTCTTCTTTGATGTTGTGGTAGAATTCTGCTCTGAAACCGACAGGCCCTGGGTTTGTTTGTTTGTTTGTTTATTTTTCCATTCAAAAATTTACACTTCCTCCCCTCCTCCCATTCCCCCCACCAGCTCCCCCATTCCCCTTCCTCCCTCTTCCTCCCTCCTTAAGAGAGGGCAGGGAACCCTGCCATGTAGGAAGTCCAAGCCCCTCCCCCCCACACACATTCAGGCCTTGGAAGCTTTGCATCCAAATAGACTAGGGTCCCAAAAAGCCATTACATGCAGTAGAAATGAGTTCCAGTGCTTTTATAAATGATTTCTCAGTCAGCTCCTATTGTCAACCACATTCAGTGATTCCAGTTTGATCACAAGTTCATTCAGTCCCGGTCCAGCTGGATTTGGTGAGCTCCCATTAGAACAGGCACACTGTCTCAGTGGGTGGACCAACTCCTCGGGGTCCAGACTTCCTTGCTCATCTTCTCCCTCCTTCTGCTCTTTTGATTGGGAGGCTTTAGATGACAGCGTCTATTTTCTTGCAGGTTATATGTCTGTTTAAAGTGTTCACCTGGTCTTGATTTACATTTTTCAATTTTCTGGAGTATTCTTTTTTAATAGTATAAACTAAGGACTTTCTTGATTTCCTTGGTGTTTGTTGTTATATCCCCCTTTTCATTTCTTATTTTGTTAAATTAATGTTCTTTTTCTGCATTTTGATATGTTTGGATAAGGGATTTTCTATCTTGTTGATTTTCTCAAAGTACCAGCTCTTTGTTTCATTGATTTTTTTGTATTGCTTTCTTTGTTTCTATTTTATTTATTTCAACCCTCAATTTGATCATTTCCTATCATATACTCCTACTGGGTGAGTCTACTTCTTTTTGTTCTAAAGCTATCAGGTGTGCTTTTAAGTTACAATTGTGAGATCTCTCCACTTTCTTTATATAGGCACTTAGTGCTATGAACTTTCAACGTAGCACTGAATTCATAGTGCCCCATAGTTTTGAGTATGTGGTGCCTTCATTTTGCTTGAATTCTAGAAGGTCTTCATTTTTTTTATTTCTTCCTTGACCCCGGAGTGATTCAACTTAGCATTGTTTAATTTACATGAGTTTGTAGACTTTCAATAATTAGTGCTGGTTTTCAATTCTATCTTTAAACTATGGTGATCCAATAAGATACATGGGTTATTCCAATTTATATGTATCTGGTGAGGTTTGCATTGTTACTGAGTATGTGGTCAATTTTTAAAAAAGGTTCCTAAGGAGAAAGTATATTCTTTTGTGTTTGGTTAAGATGTTCTACAGATGTCTAAAATACAGATGTCTAATGAATGTCTTTGAATCAAGAATCTGTTAGTTAACTTATCTCTCTAATATTTCTGGTTGATATGTCCATTGTGGAGAGTTGTATGTTGAATTTTCCTCCAATTACTGTGTATGGTTTGTGCAATTTATATTTTAGCAATGTTTCTTTTACATATGTGGGTGTTCTTGTATTTAGGGCATAGATGTTCAGGATTGAGACTTCATCTTCATGGTTTTTCTTGTGATGAGTACAAAGTATCTTTCACCATCATTTCTGATTGATATTAGTTTGAAGTCTACATTTTTAGATATTAGAATAGCTACAAAAATTTCTTTCTTAGGTCCATCTGATAGGAAAATCACTTCCCAATCCTTTACTCTGAGGTAATTCCTGTCTTTGAGGTTGAGATGCATTTCTTGTATCTAGCTAAGCATGGATTTTGCTTTCATAACCATTCTATTAACCTGTATCAATTTATAGGTGAATTGAGCCTATTGATATTAATAGATATTAATGACCAGTGATTGATAATTCTTATTTTTGTTGTTAATGTTTCTGTATTTGCTTTCATTGAGTTTTTTTTTTTTTGGTCTGAGGTTATCTGTTGCCTATGTTTTTTGTGGGTGCAGTAAACATCCTTGGGTTTTTTCCTTCTAGTAATTTTTGTAGGCTGGATTTGTGAATAGTTTTTTTTTTTAATCTTTGTAATGGAATAGTTTATTTTCTGCATTGATTGTAATTGAAAGCTTTTCTAGATATAGTACTCTGGGCAGGCATCTGTAGTCTCTTACTGTCTGCAGCATATCTGTTCAGGACCTTCTGCCTATCATGGTTTCCATTGAAAAGTCAGGTGCAATTCAGATAGGTCTACCTTTACATGTTACTTGTCATTTTTCCTTTGCAGCTCTTAATATTCTTTGTTTATTCTGTATGTTTTGCATTTTGATTATTATATGGGAAGGGTGGCCAAGGAACTTTATTTTTTTTTTAGTCCAGTCTATTTGGTGTCCTATAGGCCTCTTGTACCTCCATAGGGATATCCTTCTTTAGGTTGAGAAAGTTTTCTTCTTTGGTTTTGTTGAATATATTTTTTGTGGTTCAAGCTAGTTTGTTACTCCTTCTTCTATCCCTATTATTTTTAGGTTTTGTCTTTTCATGGTGTTCCTGGATGCTTTGTGCTAAGAATTGCTGGATTTAGCATTTTCTTTGACCAATGAATCTTTTTTGTCTATAGAATCTTCAAAATCTAAGAGTCTCACTTCCATCTCTTGTATTCTATTGATTGTGCTTGCATCTGTAGTTTCCATTCATTTACTCAGATTTTCCATTTCCAGAATTCCCTCGGTTTGTGTTATTTTTCACCTCTTTTTCAGTTTTCAAGTCTTGAATTCTTTGAATTGATTTTTTCCTTTTTTTTTCTCCTTGGGTTTCTTTAAGAGATTTATTGATTTCTTTCAATTTTTTTATTTGTCTTTTCCTCCATTACTATAAAAGATTTTTCATTTCCTCTTTAGCTATCTCTATTGTCCTCATAAAATTACATTTAAAATTGTTTTCTTCTGTTTCTTCTGTATTAGGATGGTTAATTCTTCCTGTTGTATGACCGTTGAGTTCTGGTGTTACCATGTTGTTTTTTAGGTTGTTGATTGAATTCTTGCATTGGTCCCTACCCATATCTTCCCCCAATTCATGCTGGTGGTGTCTTTGCCTCTTAGGTAAATTATTGCAATTGTTTTCTGTGTCTTAGGGAGCTGTTATTGGTCTGCTCTGTATTATCACTGTCCTGTCTCAAGGAGCCTCTAAGTTCTCGCTTGGCCTGCTCTCTTGGTACGCTCTCTTGATCTGCTCTCTACTCTGTGTAGCATGTTTTTCAGAGGTATTCCTCTGAGGTAATAGGAGACAGGTGTGTTTAGAGGCAGATTGGGACTTAGAGCTTACATGGCCCAACCAATGGGGTAGGGTGTTAGATCAGCCTACCTGCTGGAAGCTTGCCTGATGACTAACTAGAGGAGCTTAAGCATGTGGAGGGAGGGCCCATGGTTTTGTCCTGAAATGGAGGGATGTCCAGGTGGGTGGGTGATCACTCACCTCTTGGTCTCCTCTGTGCAGTCAAAGCCTGTACTTCCCATTGTCTTTATTTATGAACATAGAAAAGGTAACCAAAAAATGCATGAGGGTACAAAAGGCCAGTGTTAGAAAAGGCAATTTTGACCAAAATCAAATTTTACTTGATTTCTAATTATATAAAGAAGCATGTTAATAAAAACAGCACTAGATGAGAAAAAAATACATACATCTGCAGAATATAGTTAAAAATCATGCATAAATATACACAGCTACAATAAACTGGTTTTGATAATATATCAGGTATGAATTGGAGTGAGTTTAATCATCAATTGATAAGCATTGGTTAGAATTTTCCAAAGACTTCAGTAGTACAGGGAATAAGACTAGCAATTGATAAATGGGGTCTCATCAAACTAAAACCCCTCTGTAAAAGGGATGATACCATTCAAAGGGAGAGGCAGTCTTCAAAATGGGAGAAAATCTTTGTCATCTATACTTCTTATAGAAATTTATGATCAAGAACATATAACCAAATTGATAAAATGAAACATTAAGAAATGTAAGAACTCATTTGAAAAATGGTTATGAAGTAGAAAAGAAAATAATAAATAATAATAATGATAAGAAAATAAAAGTGTTAACTGTGTCAGCATGATAGAAACTAAAGTCATGTTCGAAGTGGAAAGGAAAATTCTTTGAGAAATTATTTCCATCAGATTGACCTTAATGGATCCTTTAATAAATAAATAAATAAATAAATCCTTTCTCCACCAATTTCTTTAGGTACTTTTGTTTATCATAGTAATTGAAATTAACCTACAACTGCTAGTAAATTAATTATAAGAAATCTATGTAATTACTGATCAATGTGGGAGAGTCCAGTCTACTGTGGAGGGTGTCACCTTGAGCAGATAATGTTTGGTTACATAAAAAGGTAAGCAGAGGAGGCACAACTAAAAATATAAGCAATCGCCCCTTCTCTATTGTTTCTGCTTCAGTTCCTGACTCTGCTTGCCTAAACTACTTTCGGTATTTCCTTGACTTTTTCAATACATGATTATGATTTTTCACTATTAAGTTGTTTTAGTTATAGGTAAAATAAATCCTTTCTCCACCAATTTCATTAGGTACTTTTATTTATCATAGCAATTGAAAGTAACCTACAACTGCAAGTAAACACATTAAGAAAGTTTTACAGATGCTTAGTCATTATAGTTTAAAACAAGTTTAAAATTTCATCTCATACAAGACTGAAATCATCAAGACTACAAAATAAAAATGAATGTTTCTGTGAATGTGTCAAAAAGAAGCAGTTTTATCCAATCATGAATATAACTGATGCCAGACTAGGAAAGGACCTCTAGGAGACAAATCAGTAGAGGGACTTGAAAGTATACAAAAAGAACACATCAAAAAGTTAGAATAATTTGGGTGGAAAGGATTAAGCAGGGAAAGACATTTGTATAAGAAGGAAATTGGGCATTGCTGACCTTATCAGGTGTGTAAAAAACAATATCTCACAAACAATTTAAGAAGGTAATTGGAGGAAAGATGAGAAATGTGTACAGTGTAAGAAGAGGGATGCTATAGTATTGTGTCTTAAGTGGGAATGGGGTTGTGAAAGGTGGGTGAACTGGATATATCAAATGGCTTAACCCAAACAAAGGGATTGGAAAATATCTATGGAAACTCACTATTTAGAAATCTAATTTGAAAAGTAATATAATTTTAAAACTGGGTTCAAACTGAACTAACAGAAATAACATGCATTGGTGGATAATACATACACAAACACACATATAAATATAAATACACACACATATATAAACACACACACACACACACACACACACATATATCACCTAATTGGACTTAGTGTGTCATCAAGCAAACAAATAAACAAACAAAAGATATGAAGTCAGGAAGGGATTGTTCTTGCAGCGAATTGGAGATGGATAGGATCATGTTTTATTTTATACATGAAGAAATTCACAAAGTGTATGGAAAAAAACAAATATTATAAAGATATATAGAAGTAGTTTTAATTTTCATTTCCCTTACCTCTGAAGAGATTGAATACATTTTGGTGTTTGTGAGTAATTTATATCTTTTCTTTTGAAAACTGTGTTTATTATAATAGCCCATATTATAGTTTAGTTGAATGTTTGCCTGTTTAGACTACTTGGTGATTTTATAATTATAAATATTAAGTACTGAATGAAAATTTACTTTTAAAATAAAAAGAAAATCAATGACCTATGCTGTCATGTTTATTTGAGATTTCCTATAAAGAATAAATATTGAAATTTAAATGAGATCTGACATACAAAGATCCCTAGGAAAGATGCCTGAAGCAGGGTCAAGAAAGGATAACAATTATGTCTCTGTCATCCAGGAGTCAAAGTTGTTCACCAAATGCCTATGTGTACAAATTATTTCCTTTATGGGGAAGTGATAAACAATTCTGCTGAACTGTGATGTGGTTTTCTTAGGAAAGAAAAGGAAAAAGATTAGAAAACATTACTGAGGGATTATAAGTATCTAGTAATACTAAATTAATCCATAATTATCTCTCTGGGAGCCACAAAATGAAATCACAACATTACAACTAGCAAAAGGCCACATTGCAGAAAGATAGTCTTTAGAAAAGCAAGCATTTCCTAAAGACAGATTCAATGGTATTCTTTTTATGTTATTTTTTGTTTGTTAATATGTTAGTTTATCTTGCAATTGATTTTCTAATTTAACAATAATGAAATTTGCTAGTGTGCTTTTGGATTCCAATAATTATTCCATTTTCTAATAATTTTTATATTTTGTGTTTTATGTATTTATTTATGGAGTATTTACATTTTTTCAGGTTATATATGATATTGTGAATTATAATATAAAGCAAACAAATGAATTATCAATTGCCATTTGCTATTAGAGAAGCTTCCATGAATTATAAATAGCATATTAAATTTATCTAATTTAACTATCAAACATAATGAAAAAATCAATAATATTTATAATAAATTATACATTTTATTGGATTTCTATCTTAATAAATTCATATTCCAGATAACTATAATTCTACATGGAGATTTTAAATTTTATTTTATATTATATGCAGATGATTAGTTTAAAAGTTATAAAACACAATTTTGAATAAAGTTATTTTTATATTTGATGTTAATATTCTAAAAATTACTTTGTGTTTTCTTTATTATATCAACAGAAAGAAAGTTATTTAATTTCAGAGCATTAATACAACATCACAACTACAGCTTTTTCACTGTCTTTTGGCACATCAATTCTCTGTCACACTAACATGCTATTTTGACAGTTTTAAAGAGGAATAAAATTTCACAAATATTAACAGGAACAACATAGTTATAGTTTAGAGAGTAAATAACTGCGGGTTCCTAATCACAACTCATACCTCTGCAAAGTATGTTTAGATGGGTATAAGAGCAGTCCTAGCATTAAAATATTATAGCATAACCTGGGCATTTGACATAAATTGACCATTAATTTAACCTAACAGATGAAAACATCATCCCAAATATATATAATTTCAATGTCAATGATTACAAGTTGTTATTGGTAATGGTCAGAAAAAAAGGCTGAACAAAGATTAGATTAGATTAGATATTGTTAAACTAAAAAAGCAAATATTAGTACAAGTCTTAAATATTTTATATTGGTATAGATTTCTATTTATTAATATATAGTTAAACTTAGTTATTCCATATGTATGTTTATACTCTTGCTTGGGGTATTTTGCTTATGATACTCATTCAAAAATATAATGTATAATTAAGAAATACAGGTTAGCAGTTAGTCATCTGTAGTAAACTTTGATCATATTATGTATGTCTTCAAGGTTAAACATATTTTTAGATAAATAAATGTTCTTCAAATACTTAAAAGAATATAGTATTTAAAATATTTAAATAACATAAAACTTTTCTTGGTAGTGAAACACATTTGCTCCCAGCAGCACTAATTTACTTTAGAGAAGATATTGGGCATTGAAGAAACTCCATATGGACTTTGCCTTTCTTATGACAAAAGCTAGGAATTCGAGCAAAAAAAAATGCCCTTTCCTCTACTGCTGACAGTATACTGTCTACATTGGATCAACAGAACACACACAAAAAAATGCGACTGACAATCTTTGCCAAGGACTGTCCTTCAAAATTCCCCGCTTCTTAGAAACGTGTCAGAAGCACTAGGCCTGTTGGCCAAAGATGGATGCCACAATTTTACAGAGGAACTTTGGGTGACTCTCCAGACAGTCAGATGTCCCTGTCATTAGGTAACATTTCACCCTCCTGGGGTCTTTTACAGATTTGAGAACTACATGTTCATAGGTAAATTTTTTCTTACTGAGTGAAAAAAAATAATTAGTTTTAATTTTTGAGTCACTAAGATAGATAATTTTCTCTATTTATCAAATACAAATAGAGTGGATATTATAACTGTAATTCTTACTTGCTGTTTTTGTTATATACAATTTTATTACATTAAAGTTACAGCTTTAATTATTTAGACAAAAAGGAGAGAATGTGGAATATTCCTTTACATTGTGTAAATAAATGTTGCTGTGATTGGTTTAAGAAATGAGCTGACTGGCTAACATCTTGACAGGATAAATTTAGGCAGGAGAACCAGACTAAGCAGACTGGGAACAACCAAACTGGAAAGAGAGGAGTTACCAATGAGACATAGAAAAGTAACAGGAGATGAAAGATGAAAGAGAAGTAATGCCACAGGGCAGAATGTAGATAAAATGAATTGGTAAATTTAAGTTGTAAGAGTTAGCCACTTACCAGCCTGAACTATTGACCAAGCATTTATAATTAATAATATGTTTCCCTATGGTTATGTGGGAGCAACTGCCAAGACACAAAGAAACTCAACCTACACTCACAAGAACGCCAAGCTACAAAACTGCAATGCATATGCAGAGGAGCTAGGCTAGACCCATGAAGGTTCTACGAGGTTATTTTTATCTTTGTGACCCCCTATGAGTCCTGCTTAGTTGTTTTTGTTTGCTGTGTTCTGATGATGTCCTAAGACCCCACTGGCTCCTACAATATGTCTTCCATCTTGTCTTCATGTTTTTCCATAAGCTCTGCCTAATTTGGCTGTAGGTCTCTGCATTTGCTCCCTGATGAAGTCTCTGTGTTGACAATTGGGTTAGACACCTATGTGTAAGTATAGCAGAATATCATTAGAAATCATTTCAGTGACTTTTGGTTTGTTTATTTTATGTTTGATACCATCCCAGGTCATTAGCATATATGGCCTTTGGTTCCTACGTATGCAGGCAGAGGTAGGCTTTGACTCCCTCTTCTGTTGTAGGTCTCAAGTTTAACCAGTAAGTACTTGGCCCCTCTCATAAATTCTGAGCCTGTGTTTTAGGCAGGACAGGTTGTTGATATGGGATTTTCCTCCTTATGCTGTGAATGTATTTTGTAGCCATTGGTTATCAAGAAGCTGATCTGGGCCTATGCCAGGGTAGAATTAAACAAGGCAGAAATTCCAAGAAGAGATAGAGGCAAAAAGAAGTCAGAGTCAGGGAGATAGCATGACATGCCAGTCACCAGCCAGAACCTTAACAGTAGGCCAAAGTCTCATGGCAATACACAGATTAAGGTTTAATTTAAGGTGTGATAGTTATCAAGAAATATGCCTTAGCTATTGGCCAAACAGTGTTGTAACTAATGTAGTTTCTATAAGATTATTTGGAGCTGGGCAGCCAGAAAATGATTGAGCAATCTTTTATTTCCGGTTATAAAATGAAAATCTGGTACCTGAGTTGGTGTCAGTCCCACCATTGGTGCCTTGCCTGTTTACAGAAGATATCCAGTTCAGGCTGGTTCCGTAGATCCCACTTCTAGGAGTCTCTGATAGGGTCTTTCTCATAGATTCTAGGGAGTTTCTACGGCACTAGGTTTCAGCAACACCTCCCAAATTCTTCCCAATTACCTTTGTCTCTAGAGTATACAATGAATTTTTTTTAAATTTTAATAGAGAATATCCCTTTGATGTCACATCATCATAAAGACTTGAAGACACTTGTAGATATCTAAGATAAGAAGTGAAGTGGAAGTTACTGGCTGTCAGTACTGGAGGAGAATCAAGACACTCTGTGTCAGTTCCAAATAAATAGGAGAAGAGCTGTGATTGGAGGTAGACTGTTTCAAGGTACGTTACATGAGGACTCTTATACTCATTTGAATTTCTTATTTAACTCTAAACAGATATGATCACGTAGATAGCATTGATACTGATGAAGCTAATGCAGTCTCTTAGTAGATACTGGTTAGGAACAATTATGACCTGCTGGCAATCTTTATAGATAGGAATTATTTTTAAGAATTCATATTTATTTTTGATTATGCATATTTAAATCTCTCCTCCTGTCTCTGTCTGTATGACTTTCCCTACACATGTGTGTGTGTGTGTGTGTGTGTGTGTTAATGAGTGTAATGCCTATACAGAAAAAAAGAATTATGGTAGTTCTTAAAGAGCTGTAGTTACAGGTGGTTGTGAGTCACTGTAAGTGGGTGATGGGACTGAACTGATGTCTTCTGGAAGAACAGGAAGGAGTTTGAACAACTGAGATATTCTTTCAACCATGAGAATATTAACTCTTAAAGGGTTTACTCATTAACATAATAAGCCATGAAGAGTTCATTGTTTAACCTCATATAAAGATATATCAGAATAATTAGAAAACACACATAAAATTGCAAGCATCTAAACCAGTGTTTAATTATACGTTTTAAGTAATTCATTATATTTTATTGAAAATCTTACAAATGCTGATGCACTAGCTACTACTTTTATATGTCACTACTGAATTTTTTAATTTCCAAGAATAATTACAATCAAACTTGAAAAAGTGACCACAAATGAACTTGATAATATTGTAAGCATTTTCCCCTATACTTTAACTTACTTTTTTATTCAAAAACATACTATCCAAGTTAATTCAGTGGATACAGAAAATTTAATTTAATTTGAATTATTTATGATATTTAAATTTATAAAATTTAAATTAAATTTTTCATGACTCTTGTATAAAACTGGTAGGAGTAGAAAAATGGTGCATGCATTGTTAAAAAGCAAATTAAATACCTGAAATACTAAAACTATAATTGCAGTTTTCCTACATTTGTTTATTTTGATATACAAAATAAAATGAAAAATTAAAAATATTCAAATAGTACATTATCATTGCAGCACTCCTTACAAAAGCATTTGTGTTTGTGTGGCATTAACTTATATAACTTTTAAGCTATAAATGGATACAATGAAACAATATGTGGCCTTAGAAGGAATAGGACCCTATAGCATAAAATGACATGAATGGATACTGAAAATATTATTCTAAACTGAGTATGCCAGAAACAGTCATTCACATATTTGATGAGTATTCTTATTTAAGTTGTCTAAAACAGAAAAACAAGTAACATTCTGAAATATAATTACAATTTATATAGGATCAACAGACTACTGAATGGCTAATGTTTTCATTGCGGAAGAGAAAAAGGAGCATCCCTTTAACTGAACATCCTGGAAATGTCCTGTAATATGGCACTTATTCCATAAGTGAATATAAGGCAAACTTCAGTGTTGTCAGAAAGGAAATACTTCACATATATTTACAATCATGTTTAATTTATTTCCCTAACAGCGTTTCATAATTGTAACTCTCAAATATTGTTTCTTTATCATTTAAGGAAATGTTAAGATAGGCACAAAAAAGAGTGGGTAAAGCCGCCTTTCATCAGCATCCTTTAAAACAGTGTGATTTAGACTGATTTCAGAATGACAACTTTCTTAAATAAAATTAACAAACATAGTTCTAAGTCTTTAAAAATGCATTCTCTATTTGGAATGTATCACAAAGACACCAGACTTTCTGGATCAATACCTTGACTGATCCATATTATTCACTCTAAGATTCTCTTTATTGATACAATCCTACTTTTTCTAAAAAACAAAATGTTGTTTGCTTAGACTAATTTAATCAAGTAGTTAATCATGGCATTGATAGAGCTCATTATTATCATTTACAATTAGGAAGCTAATTATAGATTTAATTCAGGAATCCTCCTTTCAATGTTGTTTCAACTAAAGTTCACAGATTCTTGAAAGCTGAAGAGTTTGAAAGCACAATTTTTAACATGCAGTTTCTCTGCAAAACAGTTTCCCCTTAATTTGTTTTTTTATTGATTCAGACTTCTTTCGGTATAAAAGCTATATTTTCATTATTTGGTAATTTACTCCTAAACAGATCATACCGGTGTGTGTTCCTGTTTTATAATAATTATTTAGAGTACATGTAATAACACTATTAATATGACTGATGATGTGATGTATGGATATATCTGAATTTTTTGAAGCATATGCTACAAATCAAAATCAATGTACTGGGCAACACCTTTTTAAAATCTTAAACTATATGTCATTACAAAGATAAAATCAATGAGTGTAATGTGGGGTAAGAGATAAATACCATATTTATGAAATATAGACTTTATTATAGCTAGAAACAACACAAATGTGGTTGAATATTTATTGAAAATGATAAACATGCTACTTTAGGATGAGAAAAATGATATCCATATGGAAAAATATAATAATGATATTAACATACAATAAAATCGAATAAATTAAAGAGGGAAAATTAACCTTTATTAAATTAAAACACTCCATCAATTTCCTGGGAAAACTTTCTTCGCAGTCAGTGTAAATTGTGACATGTGGCACTATCATTTATACCAGGCAGAAACACATCATCATGTAATTTTCCTTTATTTCATAATATTTTAGACAAATTTTAAAGAAATAATTATATGATATGGAATTTCCTTCTGTATATGTGCTGCTCTTATTGGTTAATGAATAAAACTGCCTTAACCAATGGCAACCAGAACATATCCAGGCTGAAAGGGATACAGAGAGGGTAGATGGAGTCAAGGAGGTGCCATGTATCTGCTGAAAGAGGCAAATGCCATATAGCTGCCCAAGAAGCAAGAAGTAACAATCCATAAGCCTCATGGTAAAATACAAAATAATAGAAATGACTTAATTTATGACATAAGAGATAGCTAGAAAAATACTTGAGAGATTGGCCAAACAATGTTTTAATTAATATTGTTTCCGTATGATTCTTCAGGTATGGGATGTCAGGAAATGAATGAGCAATCTCCTTCTACATAAATATGTAAATATTTTAAGATTTCTTTCAAAGACACAAGTATTCTAACTGATGATGAGCACATATGACTACCTCAGAGAATAAGTTTTAGAATATATTTTCATGGATAGATAGGCAGACAGACAGGCAGATAGATAGATAAATAAATACATATAGAGATAGAGATTGAATACATAAATGGAAAATAAACCACTAGATAGACTTTTAGAAACATTTTGAGAAGCCAAGTAGAAAAACAGAACAGATTCTATTGGTTTATGTCAACGATAAAAAGCCCTTGAATTCTATTTTTACTAACATCTTTTTCCTGGTGAAAATTTCCTTAACTTTGTAATAAAGCTTTTAAACTCTAAAAACCTGAAGAAGTTGTATTGTGCAAAAAAACACATAATTTATGTGCTAAATCAATTTTTTATGTGTTATGGGCTGAAACAGAATTTAAATTATAATGTAGAAAATAATAATTTTTCTCTACTTGTCTTTTCAAATTACAAAAATTTAAAAGCACATAGAAGAACATACAATTAAATATTTTAATTTAATTTATTTTTTCCTTTCTTTTAACTGCCATCGTTTACATATCATGCCACATTTATGTGATGAGATTTTAGGTCAAATTATTTGCTAAAAATTGGGTGATGATTGAGATATTGATAGAAGGAGAATAAAAAAAATCAGGGTTTAAGAAATTTTGATTTATTGATAAGGATTTATGGGGAAGAACATAAATCATTTCTGTTTCCACTTGTTCATTTTAAATATACAAATGTTTTTTAGCATCATCAAAGGCTATATTTACTACACTATATTCAAGTCATCTACTTTTTAGTGCATTGAATTTATTCTCATGGTTCTTGTTGTTATGTCTCTTGCTGACCAAACCTTTCTTAGTGCCTGGAATGCAGCCCTCACTATCCCTATCTGTGTCTTGACATTTGAAATAGTTCCCTCCTTTGTACTGAAGTTTTCTTTCAAATAGACACAGCTGATTACTTTCTTTAGGTTCTGATTCTTTCTTAAAATGTTAAAATCCTTGTATACCCTTTGCATTTATTGTATTTCAGTCTTCTCAATGTTTACTTAAATGCATTCAATAGCATTTGGAAGAAAGAACTTTGGGGGGAAATGAGGTTCTACAGGTGCCCAGAGAAAAGTTTAAGCATACTAAACAATGTCTACAGAGATACCTTTGCATCAACCAAGGTCTGTGTAGAACTAATAT
>LOEQ01003013.1:208418-232927 GCA_001685075.1 Bramus lutescens | reverse complement strand
CTTCTCATCCATTTCTTTAAGGGAGTTTTTCACATCCTGTTTAAGGGCTTCTATGGCTTTCATAATGTCCATTTTTTCTACTGCTTCTGGATTAGGGTGTTCAAGTCTATCTGTTGTAAATTCACTGGGTTCTGGTGTTATCATATTGTTTTTCAGATTGTTGGAGGAATTCTTGCATTGGAGCCTGCCCTTGTCTTCCTTCAAATGCTCTCCAATGGATCAGGGCCCCTTGCTGGCCAGGGACCTTGCAGACAAAAGGACTAATTTGCTGCCTTCAGGCTTAGTGAAACAAAGGAACTCCCCCCTGGTTGCTTGCACTTACCACCTATTCCCAGCCCCAAAACAGCCTGAGCTGGGGGATTTTATGACCTTGAAGGAGGGAAAGGGTGCCTTGGCTCAAGCTGGGATGGGGTAGGAAGAGAGAGGTCGTAGCAGGTTAGAGAAACCCCTACTGAATGACCAGAGAGGTTATGGGGTTGAGGAATGTTTGTGCTTTCTTTCCATGGCTTCTGCTGGCCGGTCAGGAACATACTCACCCCTCTGATGGATTTTCTGCTAGAGTATCAGGGCCCCTTGCTGGCCAGGGTCTTCCCAGACAAAAGGGCTAGCTTTCTGCCTGCAGGCTTAGTGAGACAAAGGAACTCCCACCTGGTTGCATTCACCACCCAGTCCCAGCCCCAAAACAGGCTGAGCTGGGGGATCTTCTGACCTGGAAGGAGGGAAGGGGAGCCTGGGTGCAAGCTGGGATGGGATAGGAAGAGAGAGATATTAGCTGGGGAGAGAAGTCCCTGCAGAATGACCAGAGAGGTTAGTGGGTTGAGGAATGTTTGTGTTGCCCTTCCCTGGCTTCTGCCACTGGTCAGGAACACACACACCCCTCCCATGAATCTTCTGGTAGAGTATCAAGGCCCCTTGCTGGCCCGGGACCTCACAGACAAAAGCGTCTCCTTTATTTATTTATTTATTAATGCCAGAACTTTCCATTTTATCCATGCATTTCTATTCCATTATACTTCGTTGTTTCAAAATCACGTGGTTTAATCCAGGTTGTTTTTTCTTTGCACAACCAAAAACAGCAGTGCAAACTGTAGCATCTGTACTATACACATTATTAAGACTCTCGAATTATGTAAATCTCTAACTCCACACACACACAAAAGGATTTCTATGGGTTTCTATTTATGAAGGCAAGAAAATTCCTCTCACTAGAGCCTTAACTCTTACGTTTCCAAGTGCTGTTATACACATGTAACAAAAGGCTCAGGGATTGAGAGGAAACATATATTTTTCCCAGTGAAGATTTTTCTTTCATGTAGCTAACTAGTTACACTTTCTCATAAAATCAACTAGAATGGTTGGATTTGTGATTATTCTAGTCTTCTCCCATACCTATCTTTGAGAGTCCATTTTAAACAGATTCATCTTAAAGTTGCCTTTAAAAAGTTCTTTCCAGGGAAGTCAGATGCTGTATTCTTTCCTGTTCTGCATTTCCTATGAAGTAAGATGTTTTAAGACTCTTTGAAATTCTAGTGTATGCTAAGGCAGTGGTGTACAAACTATTGCTACTCCTTCTATATTATAGTTTAGATATGATGATTATCCCGTAAGAACCATGGGTTAAAGGCTTAGTTTCTATTGCAGCAGTATTCACACATGGGACAATTAATAGATTATTGGATTATGAAGGCTCTAACCATATAGATGATGAGTTCATGCCTTTAATGAGTTCTTCAGGAGTAGGACATAGTTGGAGAAAAATGGTCTTTGTGTGTATGCCTTTAAAGGATATATCTTGTATCTATCCCCTTTCTTACTTTCTTTGTTTCCTACATATCATGAAGGCTGAAAATGATAGGGCATGTTGATAATGGATAAAAACTATGAACCAAAGTGAACTTTGCCTGTTTTAAATTGACGTTGGCTGGTGTGGCAGTGACAAAGCTAACATACCAGTATATCAATTGGTGGAAAGTGGGACTGTTTAGACAGAGGAAATTGTACAAAAGCATTGAAGCTAAAAGAACAGTGCAGCTTTGCAGATGGAATGTTATCCAGATAGAAATGAGAGTTTTTCACTTTGAGCCAACAGCTGGTACCATGTTGTAGGTGGATTTGAATGCTACTAAAGAGCAGCCTAATGCTTTAGGTAGATTAACCTAAAAGGACTTTATGGGATGATTGAGGGAGGGAAAATTTAAAGATGTGATGATATATTAGCTGTTGAAATTCTCTAGGTGTAAATAATATTCTGAGCTGTAGAATAGTTCATTCAAGGGATACATCCCTGGTGACCTGAATGATGGTCTAATGAAAATACAAATTGTGTTTATATTGTAAACTTCTTAACATTTATCTAATTAACATGCAAAAATGTTTTGATATCAACAACTGAAAACTTTAAACACATTATTGAGGTTTTGCTTGTAGTAATAAACTCAGTAAAACCACAGAACCAGACAAGTTCATAGGATGAACCCTTCTTTTAGTTTCCCAAGCTGCTGAATCAAGTCAGATAGCACATAACACACTTAACATAGGAGGAATAAGTGAAATTTCTTTATTTTTTTCCAGTTTTCATAGCAATTGTATATTCTTAACCTTTATTAAAAATTCAGACCTTCCCAGCACTTGGGATGCAGAGGCAGGTGGATCTCTGTGAGTTCGAGGCCAACCTGGTCTACAAGAGCTAGAGCTAGTTCCAGGACAGGCCCCAAAGCTACAACAAAATCTTTAAAAAAAAATCAGACTTTTAAAGTCCCTTTTTAGTTTTTTGCATCTGTTAAGGAGAAATTACCTAAAAATGGCTCGAGTGGCATGAAAATCAAAAGCAAATGTGTATAATAAATAGTTAAAGGCATATGGATATGTTTTAAATGTGGCAAAGAATTTGCAATATAGTTTCTTGCCCCCAAATTTCAAAGGACTTTTATATACCACAATGCAGAGGTACATTAAATAGGAATTTTCTGATTCTTAACTAAGCCTGTCAGCTTCAAGCTGTTTTACTAAGAAAAAGCTAACATGTCAATAATAAACTTAAGGTGTACATAAGTGTGTTTGCACACACACATGAACTGTGGGTATTTTGTATAGTAGAGATTAAGTCTAGGGCCTTGTATATGTTAATTACATGTTCTCCCACTGAGTTATACTCCTGGACTAAAACTTGATTTTTTTGTTGTTGTTGTTGCTGTTTTTGAGACAAGGTTTCTTTGTAACTTTGGAGCCTGTCCTGGGACTAGCTCTTGTAGACCAGGATGGCCTCGAACTCACAGAGATCTGCCTGCCTCTGCCACCCAAGTTCTGGGATTAAAGGCGTGCACCACCACCGCCCGGCAAACCTGGTATTTTTTAAGAACATATTTGATATAATTTACTTTTGTCAGATGTCAGATTTTGAACCTATTAATAATTATGTGACTTGTTTCTTATTAAAATAATGGCTTATTTTTTAAAAGGTACGTTAGGACTGGGTAGAATGCTCAATAGCTAAAGCAATTATTACCTAAGTATGAGGGCCTGAATTTGAATCCCCAGAACCCATGTAAAGCCATGTGCCATAGTGTATATATGTAATATAGTACTCCTATGATGAAATGGGAAGCAGGGATAGAAGAGCGCCCTGATGCTTATGGGCCAGCTGTCCCTGTTTGAACACTAGTGAGGAACCAAGAGACCCTCTTGCAAACAAGGTGTAAAGTGAAGCACAACACCCAAGGTTTCCTCTGACTTTTACACCATTATCATGGTTCGTGTGTATGTGCCTTCATATGAATGTGCACATAGAGATCATATGCATGCATCATATGTATACATATGCACACATCCACATACAGAGAGTTTTAAAAAGTGATGGAACATTTGAATTCATCAATCTTTTTATATTTAGACATATAAAATTAACTATTTTCTGGGTCTAGGGATTGAACCACTGCCTCATGCATGCTATGCAGCTGCTTTGCCATTAAGTTATACCAGAGACCTTCCTCTCCTGCGCCTCTTTCTTTTTTAAATTACTTCTAGCTTGAAATAGAGGGCATAATAAGAAAACTCCAAACAACATTTTCACTATTGAAGGAAACACAAAAGGGTAGGTAAGAGGCATCATTTCTGTTTTAAGATAGAAATACCTTTTTAAAATAATCATTCTCATGTGTCTTTTTTAGTTTTCGAATTGCAGATTCTTTGCTATGTATTTTGCTGTGAAATTTTGTAAGTCATTGCTTTTTCATGTAATAAGCAATATATGCTGTCTGCTTTTCTTACTCTAACTTATTCAGTACTCATTTACCAACTGCCCATTAAAGTCTGAGGCACCAGGAAAACAAAAGCAAGAATTGACCATGGCTTACTTGAAGGTGGCAAACAAAAGGGGCATCCAAGCATGAATTCCAGTTAATTAACTGGCACAGTGAAGTTCAGAGAACCAAATGGTTAGCAGGGTAAAAGGGAGAAGAAAAGGTCATACTGTGTCTCCTCAGAAATGAAGACCTATGGGAAAACTTTGAATTGAGGTTTGCACTCAGGTTTTAAATGTAGAATGACAGCTCTGTCGGGCATATAGTCCCTAGATAACAGTTTTTGCACATTTTCTGGTGGGTTACATAGATACTTGTTAAAACTACAGATTGCTTGCTAGTGCTGTAGAGATTTTGGGAGTACAAATCTAAGTAGGATCTGTGAAGCAGCTTCTCACATAATACTGATAGTCAAAACCATTTGCCATCTGTGTTAGTAAAGATCCAGACGAGGAGAGTTAGTTGTTGATATCAGAGACAATCATTTCACTTCCTCAGGAGAGCTTTAAGAGGGTTGAAACCTGAACTGAGGATGGAAACACCCTGTAAGATGAGGAGTGAGAAAAGAACAAAGAACTACAAAGTGATAGGATTTTTCCTGGAGGTAGAATGTATACTTATCTAAGCCTTTGAGTGATAGCCTGAATTTCTGGATCCACACAGAAAAAAAAATTTTGAATTAAAAAGTGTAGAGCAGGAGCAATAGTTCAGTTTGTGCGAGTGTTGGATGTTCCTCTGGAGGATCTGGGTTCAGTTCTTAGACCTCCATGATGACACTAACAGCCATCTATAACTCCAGTTCCAGAAATCCACAGGTACTCTGGATCTCTGGTGCACAGACATACATGCAGGATACACATAAAATATATAGATAACTCCTTTTTATATATATTTCTCTTGTGATTTGGCTTTATTACAAAAGAGTTTCTCCTCTTTTTCTGTCTCTTCTCTTTCCAAAAGTGGAAGAGTTAAAGCTCCAAAGACTTTGGAATTGACTGTCTTGAATGGGAAGAATGAAAAAGTACATTATACAGAAAGAAATGTGAAATATTAACTAGAATTTAGGACAGCAAAAAGGGATCCTTACTGTATGTGATTAGGATATTTAGCTAGCTGAAGTGGGCTTTATGATTGATGATGAGAACTCATATAATCTCTTAGGACCAAAACTGTTCATTCTTACATAGTCCTATTTCATTTAGTATTATCATAATTTGTATAATTTCTAGTCTTATATAGGTAACAACTTATGTCGATGGAAATTTATTGTCATAAAAAGAAACCCTGTCTCAAAAAATCTAAAAAAAGAAAAGGGATAAAATGGGAATTATATAAGTTGATTTGGTATAAAAATTAACTGCCTGTTTTAAAACCCATATTCTAGGATACAGGACTGGTTGACTCTAGTGTAGTTTTCACATATATACAGTGTGTTGTTTAGCTCTTTTGTCATGCAGAAACTGAACTGTTCCTATTTTCTTTTGATAAGGAATTTTAGAATACATTGACTTTGTTTTGATATTCTAGGTGATCCATTATACAAGTGAATTAACAAGATCATTTCAATAATTACAAGGTCTGCTTTTCAAATTGTTTATTTCAGTTCATTAATAAGGTGTAGGTGTTTCCTTAAACAATTTATCAAATGGTTCACAGTAGTTGCATTATATATAATCTCTGAAGATCTATGTTAAAAGCTCTCTCTCTCTCTCTCTCTCTCTCACTCTCTCTCTGTGTGTGTGTGTATCTTTGTGTGTGTGTGTGTGTGTGTGTGTGTGTGCATGCACTTGTGCTACAACGATATCCAAAACCAATGCCCATGACCCCAGTGGGCCCGTCTAATTGTTTCATTGTATCAGTGTGTTGTATACATATATACAATGATGTCTGAAAGAAATGTCCATGACCCTAGTGAGCCCATCTAGGTTTGGAAATGTGTCAGTATATCACGTTTGTGTTTGCATTTGCAGCTATATATGGAGACTAGGGATGTTGGTTTCTTCAATTGCTCTAAACTTATTTTTTTGTTCCGTGGTCTCTCACTGAACCTGGAGCTGACAAGTTGGTTAGACTGTCTGATCAATGAGTCTCTGAAACCTGCCTTTCTATAGAGTACCTGGTATGACGGGTACTAGGGGTCCAAATTCAAGTCGTCATGTTACACAGCTGCCATTTCCCCAGTACCCAGATTTTTTTTTAAGTTACTTGAAATAAAATCAAACGAAACTTTTATTTTGAATAATATCTTATTGTAGACAGGAAAAAGGTTGTAGTGATATCTTTGAATTTAGCAGATTTGTCTGTGAGAATACCACAACGAGGTCTCCAGATTTGTTGATTTTGCTGGGCATGGTGGAACACAGTGGTCATCTAAGCACTTGGGAAGCTGAGAAAGGATTGTGTGAGAGAGATCAGCCCAAGATATGTAACAACTTTGACTTTAAGAAGAAAAATATTGGGTGATTTATGAGTCTAACCAACTGCAGAGTTAGAGTCCACACCAAATTACCTTGACCTAACATCAGAGGTAAATGCAAGAGGTTACAAAAAGACCCCCATCTGGTTTATAATTCACTAGAGGCAACCATGTCTCAGAGAAAGCAGAAATGGTCACAGTTAAAAGTTTTCACATGTAAATGATACAGAATAAATCTAGTCAAGAGAAGCATATAAAGGCAGCATCCAGGAAAAGCCCTACTCAAGTCTTCTTCCACTGGAACTATGGATATTTATTTCCTGACATAAATGTATGACAATATACATGAACTATTGTTAGCTAAGGAAGCCAACCCAATATGCTGAGCTAAGTTCTGATTGGGTTTAAATCACATGCAGCCAATGTGACCTTCCTTAGTCTCTACCTCTCACTACAACTACATGACTCAAAGCCTTCATTCATCCTTGGTCACATTATGACCAAGGCCTTCCATGATATTGTATGAGCTTAGTGATCACTTCTAAATATCCAATGACAAAAGCCTGTTCTTGTTGGGGATAATATTCTTTATTCACCACCCACCTACAGTTCTCAAATAGTGAAAGTATAAGACCAAATTGAAAGAGTGGTTCCTAAAATGTAAGTCAGATGAAATAACTCTTTATTACCTACTAGATTAAATTAAAATGTTTTTATTCCAGATCACCTTTCTATGCTGTCTATCCACTCAATATCTTATTTTATGTATTCCCTTCTTAGCTAATTAGAATCTTATCTCCTGAGGTTACAAACTGCTCTCCTGCTTTGGAGCCTCTGTGAGACCATTGTTGCTGTTAGTGTCACAGACTTTCTGTTTTGAACCCATCTATCTATCTGCGGTGCCTATGACAACCTTCCTGTATCTCATGTAAAGGCCACTATGTCACCTGAATACTTTTGGAGCCATATTTTCCATTGAACTCCTACAGTTATCATCGCCTATATGAATTATTTATCTGTTAGCATATCTTTCCTTCTGTCATGATTATTCCCCACTCATCTTTATGAGTAGATGTTAAACCTCTTGCTATTCAGAAACCATAGGTCTCATACCTTTTTAATTAATAATTAATAAGGTGCTATTGTAGTACCTTATTGCATAGTAGCACATGTTAAATAAAATTTTAAATGGTAAATTTCATAGGTACATGTGTAACTAGGAGTATATTATTCAAACATATAAATTTAAGCATTTTGTAAAATCATCTAAATTATATTTTAGAAGTTTTTGAGATAGTATTAATCAATAAAAGTGTAATAAATTTTGTTTTAAGATATTTTGGAAACAAAATGGCCACAGAATGTTTTAAAGCATTGAAGTATGCCATCAGTATTAGTATTTGGGCATCTGTACCAGCCTGCCCTTGGTGTTCTGATAGGATATGACCTATATCATAGCCACTAAGAGCACCTTCTGTGCACATTCAATATGTTCCTTTTTGAAATGGCCTTGCCCATCTCCCATCTTTTTCTTTTTCTCTCTCTGTTTTCTCTCTGTCTGTCTGTCCATCCCTCTACTTCTTTGCCTGTCTCCCTGTCTCTCTTCCCACCTACTTGGCTGGCCTCCAATTCATAGAGATCCGTCTGCCTTTCCCTCCCTGAGTGCTGGGATTAAAAGTGTGTTTCATTCCACCTAGCTGCCTTTAGTTCTTATAGTTGCCAATTCCCCTGAGAAATTTCTTTTCATTTTCTGGCAGAATATGTACATATTGCCTTTGTGTCAGGCTTTTAGACATTAAGAAGAATGTGTGTGTTGTTTATAGCAGGAAACTTATTTATTCAATTTAAATATATTTATTTATTTATGTATATGAGTGTCCTGTATTCACACACAGCAGAAGAGATAATCAGATCTCATTACAAATGGTTGTGAGTCACCATGTGGTTGCTGGGAATTGAACTCAGGACCTCTGGAACAGAAGCCAGTGCTCTTAACCTTTGAGCCATCTCTCCAACCCCAGCTTATTTATAATATAGTGGTTTAATTTTAACTTCTGCCTTTATATACCTGACTTTGGTCAAGACTCCTCTCCGTATTCAAGAGATAAAATTGGCAGTGATTCAACATTTCACTACTGTTTGTTGCTCTTTTTTTTTTGCAGCACATTTAAAACTAGAATACACTTTAAACATCCACGTTTCATCTTTCACTGATTTTGGCTAGCATCAAGGCAGATAAATGAGACCCACCACTGTAAACCCATCTGCTTTCAGGGATACATAAGTTTGTGATGTTTTACCATCCAACATAGAACTGAAGGAAGATCCCTGTGGGGTAAGAATAGAAGACACATCCTAAGGTCAAAACATTTTTAGCTGTGAATCATTTATCTTCCTGCTGTTTGTGGCTAGCAGTAGTTCACCCTGACATTTTTAATATCTCTGGAAGATTGGAGAGATTGCTCATCAAGTTGGATTGATTTTGTGGTAGAAAAGAAGTGACACCACAGCTTATACTTTAGGGGCTGACAGTAGGGACTGATAAGAAAAGGTTCTGTCCCTTCTTCTAATAACTAATGGAAGCAGATGCAGAGATCACAGCTAAGCACTGGGCTGAATTCCTGGTGTCCAGTCATAGAGAGGGAAGAGCCATATTATGAGCAAAGGGACCAAGACCATGATGGGGATACCCACAAAAACAGCTGACCCGAGTAGGTGGGAGCTCACTGGCTTCCAACTGACAGCTGAGGAACCTGCATAAGACCAAACTAGGCCCTCTGAATGTGGGTGACAGTTGTGTGGCTTGGGCAGTTTGTGGGGCCACTAGAAGTGGAACTGCTATTTATCCCTAATGCATGAACTGGCTCTTTGGAGCCCATTTCCTATGGAGGGTTACCTTGTTCAGCCTAGATCCGGAAGCAGGGGGCTTAATCCTGCCTCAAGTGATGTGATAGACTTTGTTGACTCCCCATGGGAAGCAAGCCTCACACTCTCTGAGGATTGGATCGGGGTATGGGAGTGTGATGGGGAGAAGGTGGGGGTAGCGGGAGGATGGGAAGGAGAGGGAACTGGGATTGATCTGTAAAATAAAATAGTTTTAAAAATAAAAAATATAAAAAGGAAAAGGTTCTGCCATAGTGCTAGGAATATGAAAATTCAAGGTGTCACCAGGTGTTTCATGTATGGAAATAGTCACCCTCACTGTAAAGCCATTTTAGTTCTTAGCATCTCAAAAAAATGTTTCATAAAAAAAGACTGTGCTTCTTTAACACTTGTCTTTCTAATGTTTCTTGACACTTGAGTGCTGTATTCACTTTTTTTCTAAAAGAAACAAATGAGTGATGATTCTCATCTGGTAGGGATTGTGAGAATTACAAGAGTGCCAGGTATATAGGTGGCACTGGATGAATATCTCATGCAATATTTTTGGTAGGAGACTTCAATTTGAATGTGCTTTCTGATAAAACAGTCTCTTTATCATGTTTGGTTGGTGTTAAACTTGTATTCAACAAATTGTGTGGTACTTCTGTTGGATCATGGATTTCTATTTATTAGACATTGTTGCATTTTTTGAGAAGAAATTCAATCTTAAGGACTAAAAAATTTAGAAAAGAGTAAAAATTGAAAAGTAGGTTTCCATTTCTATATGGTTATAGAGTTAGGCATGTGGAATAAAAATGAACATTTCAAACTTGGTTACTAATTTTTCTTGCCTTGTCCCAAGAAAACTTGGGGTATAAGATAACCTAACAAGGCAGTAAAAAGGATAACCTTTAGGATTTTGACTGCAAGTAAAGTTCTTGGTGATGATCCACTGGAAAGCATGCAATAATTGCAGTGCCATTTGTCATCTTCATAACAGTGACTTCATCTCTCCTGTTCTTTTGAATCTGATTTCTAAAGTAATGGTAGAAATGGTGACTGCCTTGGAAAATTTTGCCACAGCTTTACCATCTTTCTCATCCTCTTTCTTATTATATTTGCCCATAGTTTTCTTTGTTGGGCGGTTATATAAAACGTGAAGCCAATAATTTCCCACTTTGATTTTGTCAGAAGATTAATAGAAACAGTGATAATTTAGGACTTGAATGTGTGAAAAGTAGTTAAGAGTAGAGTATGTGTAGATTAATATATCGTATATAAATTTCAGAGAATTGGCTTCATAATCATGGTGTTTATGTTACTCAAAGATAGTCATTTATTTTATTTAAGTATGAAAGGTCTGTAGAATGTCTGAAGTATATACTCAGTTAAATATAGCATGCTCAATTTATAATAGGCAAAGTATTACTTGCATTATTTCACTCTAAACAGTACTATATAATTGATGTTAGCCTATTTTGCAGATAGAGAAACTGATATTCCATAAGAGTAAACAATTCATTTAAAATTCTACTGATATTGTGAGAAAAACAGAAGGATTATTAGAATCTGACTGCTGAACCACCACAGTGAATTCTGAAGAGCAGAATGGGCACTGTATCTTCTGAGAAGTAAATTATGGGTCAGGTTGGGAGTCTGGACAGTGGTGAAGCAGAAGCCCATGGAAGGATGATTTCTTCTTCTCACAGTGGAAATGATTGCTATGTCTTAGACAAGTTCTGCTCTGAGGACTTTCAAGAAAATACCTCATATCAGTTTTTGCTGTGCTAAGAGAGGATTTAGAAATATATAAATAGCTGCTTTTAACCTGAGCTCCTTTGTACACGTTTATATGGTAAGTTATTTGATCCTTCTTCAGATGGGTGATTCCTCAAAAGAGAGAAGTAGCAGTATGATGTTATAAGATGGGTAAAGTAACTATATTTGGCAGCAATAAATTGAGTATTTTTAAATAACCGGTAGAGAAGGTGTTTATTTGTTTGTTTGTTTATTCTGTATATTTTTCAACATCATGTATCTTGATCCCATTTACTTACACACACACACACACACACACACACACACTATTGTAATGGGCTTGCTAAGTACCTTTATTTTGAACATTGCACATTACCTTAGCCTGTCTATTCTTATAACAAAATACCCAAGTCTGGGTAATTTTTAGCACTCCAGATGGGCCCTCATGGTGATAAAAGCATGTGTGAAGAGGGAAAGATGACTTAGAACAGGAAAGTAGAGTCAGGATGATCTATTACTTCCTTTTTCAAACAATTTTCTCACAACACTTAGCCGGACATCCATAAGAACTACAGTAATTCAAGGACAGTGCTCCACCCACTGAAGTAACCATCATACACTAGGGCCCAGGTTTAAATGTTTCACCATCTCCTATTATCCATCAATTAGAATGAAACTTTCAGTGTGATGTATTAAAACCCTATCCAATTTATAGCACATTATACTTGTGTCTGTATTTATATATCATTTCAAATTAGATGTAGTTAAAATAGTGATCACAGAAGAGTAGTTGTCCATTCAAGGCCCTATATTGGATGAACTTTAAAAAAAAAAAGGAAAAGGAAAAGTGTTGATTTAATTTTTCCTTATTTTTGACTATTGGTTTGTAAATAAGGCAGATCAAGAATGCATAGACAAAATTGTGTTTGGTGTTATGCAGATATACTTTTTAGAAATTTTTGACCAATTTCACTCCTCTGAATCAGACTATTTGGTACCATGTAAACTTAAAATGATGGTGCATGTATAAGCAGTTTCTAGGGAAGATGGATCTACTGATTTTCCCCATAAATATCCTGTAAAATCCAAAGATTTGTCCTGTGGGCCACTGGGTACCAGTTTGTGCCTGAAGTTGTTCACCCATGGCGGTACCATTCTGTTCATCTTGTTTCCTGTAGGTTACAAGTGCAACAGAAAGAGAAGCCTCCATCAGTAAAACTTGGGAAGTGACCATTTCTGTCTCTGTGCTTATCAGGTTTCCATATTCAGAATCCCACATGCTAAACCAGTGCTCCACCACTGAGATACAAATCCTTAGCTCTGTAATATAATTTTTATATATTAAAATTCGTCTTACCCTTCTTACAGACCTCTCCCAAGTCTTCACTGTTTTTGAAAATTGATTGCCTTGTCAAGTGTCAATTTTTTATGAATCTATTCTTTTTACTTACACTATTTAAAACATTGAAGTTCCATGTTTATTCAGCTTCAGTGTTCCATTCCTGTAAGCCATAAGAATATTCTCTGGAATGCCTTATCAAATGTGCGCTAGCAGATTTGGAACTTGTCATTTTCTTTCTCTACATGACATATGATCTAATTACCACCCAGCATGAAGTAGCAGCTGAAATGAGAAAAGCAGCAAGAGAAGGGCCTGGCTTAACTGGACTGTTCAGCTGCCTGCTCCTTGTATACTTCTCAGTTACAAGGAGATGGAAACAGCATTAAGCAACTCACATTTTAAACATCCCTTCCCTTTCTGATAAGAGGCAGAAAGAGGATTGTTCAATCTTTGAGGAAGCAAGATATTAAACAATACATTTATTTAATTTGCAATTATCAGTCTTTGATGCTTTTCTGAATTGTGCAAAGTATTTTCATAATTAAAGTTATTCAAAGTATGTATCTTGTTTTCTTGACATTTAAATAGAGATAAAATGAACATTTCCAGGATTAAAATAAAATCAAGGTAATAATCTTTTTTTAACTAGGTTCAGAATTTTATACAATTTTGAGCTTTCATTTTCCAAATCTCTATAAAAAACACTTCTTAAATTCATGTTTTAAAACATAAGCTTCTATATTGTAGGTTGTAGGATTCTTATTTGTAGAATGAATGAGTTTTATAGTTAGTTAGCCTAGTATATGTCTTTGTGGGGGGGGTTGGGGTAGTTTATAGTCTTTATAAGTCTTTAAAGGATTGTGATTCAAGTTTCTTTTACCATATTGTCCATGATTAAAAAATACAAAACACATTTAGCAAATGTAAAAAAATGTGCTCTAATATTATTTGAAGTACATATCTCTATGGCAGCTCTAGAGGGAGAATATCTGTATCAAATCTGAAAGTACAAGTAGGCGTGGTAATCCATACTTATTTTTTTACATTATGTAGTTATTTTAACTTTTAAAGTGGAATAATTTTAAAAAAACATGGTAAGTTGGCAAATTTAAAGCAATGAAATTAATTCTGAAGGAAATTGTTTTGTACTTGAGATAGTTAGGAAGGAAAACTCAAAAAATAGGAGATTCTAAGGTCAGGCAAATGGAACACTAATAAATAATCTTTCAAAACTCATGTAAGATGTAGCACTTCTGAGGCCTTACTATGGCCTGGTGCCAGCAGGAGAAGGAACACACTATTATAATGCTAGAATAAATAATTCCAAAGACTTCATTTTTCCCTCAGTATATATATCTTAAAACATACTCTATTTGCAATAGAATTTTCCTCTCTACTTATTTCACTGAAATTGCTTCTATTGGCTTGAATGGATAACCATACACAATATACTTCTAAAAAATAAATCTTAAAAGTCCATCCATTGCCATTTTTTGGGGGGCGGTGTTTGACATATTCTCCTCAATATGACACAAATCTTAATGAAAAGGCACAGGTGAAACAAAAAATAAGTGTACATTCAATTCAAAGCATAGTTTGTAATGACTACTGTGTAGCAGTCTTTTTTATTGATTTTTATTGAGCTCTACATTTTTCTCTGCTCCCCTCCCTGCTTCCCCACTTCAGTCCTCCCCCTAGATCCCCATGCTCCCAATTTACTCAGAAGATCTTGACTTTTTCTACTTCCCATGTAGATTAGATCTATGTAAGTCTCTCTTAGTGTGCTCATAGTTGTCTAAGTTCTCTGGGATTGTGGTTTGTAGGCTGATTTTCTTTGATTTATGTTTAAAAACTACCTATGAGGGAGTACATATGATAATTGTCTTTCTGTGTCTGGGTTACCTCACTAAAAATAATGTTTTCTAGCTCCATCAATTCTCCTGCAAAATTCAAGATGTCATTTTTTTCTGCTGTGTAGTAATCCACATACGTATAATTTCAGTACTCTGCAGATGGAGGCAGGAGAATCCAGCTCAGTTAGCCTTGACATCATGAATACCTGTCCTAAACAGAACCCAAAAGACGAAACAAAGTTAAAAATGTATACATGACCTAGCTTTTGAACTTTTGGTAATTTAGCCTTGAAATCAACACACAAATACAGAGAGAGAGAGAGAGAGAGTCTCTCTCTCTCTCTCTCTCTCATGCACAGGTACACACGTGTAGGGGACTGAAGAGATAACTTATGGTTAAAAGAGTTGCATTCTGGAGGACATGACTGAGTTCAGTTCCCAACACTCATGTCTTATGGCTCACAACCAACTGTAACTCCAGTTTCAGGGGTTCTACTGTTTTCTTTTGCCGTCTGTGGACACCTCCACACATGTGACATAATTTCATAGAAACACACACACAAACATAAAAAACAATAAATTCAAAATCTTTAAAACAAAGCACACACATACAAAAGTGTTCTTTATGAAATTGAAAAATAGAGAATGTTAATTGGCTAATAGAGTATACCTGAGAACAGATGTATTTTCTTCTTTTAAAAAACTGATTCTGTCTTGATAAAGAACAGTCTGTAATTCATATCAGTAAGTGAAAGAAACGTCCAGTTTGTCTCTGGAAATATGTGTATATAAATTTCTTCTTTCAGTCTTCTTATATAAACATACACAAACACCTATACATACACAGACCTGTATAAACTTACTTGTGAAAGGAGAAAATTGGTGGTGGCACTTATCTCAAGTAAAGGAATGAAACTGTTAGAGGGAAAGAGAGGTTCTGTTTTGCTTTCATTTTATTTTATGTGGGCACATATGCATGTATACGTGTGTGGGTATTGCATGCCATGGCATGCATGTAGAATTTAGAGTTTAGTTCCCTCCTACCACCATATAGGTCCTGGAGACCAAGTTCAGGTCATCAGATTTGATTACAATAGCCTTTACTTCCTGTCTCTCCCTGATGACTTTTTTATTATAGTCTTTTGTTCTTTTGAAAAACTAGTTTTTTATGTATACTTTTTTATATCCTTTATATTTTATGTATATGTTATTTTACATAATTGAAAAGAAATTTTTACATGAATAGAAACTCTGGTTTTTGTTTTCCTGTTTAGGACTCTGCACAGGAGAGTGTAATTACTCGAGATATCCATCGTACATTTCCTGCTCATGATTACTTCAAAGACACTGGAGGAGACGGACAGGAATCTCTCTATAAGATCTGCAAGGTAGGGCTCTGCTCTCATGTTTTCTTATTTATTGTTCAGGGCTTTGTTTAAAGGGACCTCTCATAGAGATTATTATATTTTGTAACTCTCCCGGTGCTTTCTTTGCACTGGGTTCTCTGCTTACCCATATACCACCACATCCTTTATGCTGAGCCTGGAAGGGGACCTTCTTGCTTTCTGTTCTGAAAGAGGCACAGCATAATCCCAGTTTGGCTCACCCACTAGCAGGAAAAGAACAGAAGGTTCTTTCACAGGAGATAAGGTGAGAATTGTCTCCACTTTTTGATGATAGACAAGCATGAGAACTGGTGTGGGCCGCTTGTTGAGTACTGGCAAGTTCCAAAATCTTTTGTGTGGTTTTTACATTTCATTTTGAAACCTTTCATTTTCCTTGTCATTAGTAGACCTAGAAAAAAGCTGCTTCATTGTTTGTAGTTGAAGATTCTGTCAGAGGAGAAGATCTGATAACTTACTGATTTCGTAGGTTAAATCAGAAATACAGAGTTGAAGCACGTTGGGCCTAAGTTCTGTTTTCACCTGCCGTTCCCATAGAGGCTGTCAGTGAACAGTGAGCGACACACACACATCTGATGATGCAGAGAAAAAAATACCAAGTTTGATGACCAGTTTAGCCTTTCTAAAGGGTAGCAATGAACCAGTAGCTACTCTGAAGTATTTACAAATCCATTTCATTTGGTAGTTGCTGTTGTTTTTTGTTAGCACTCACAGAAATGTCTGCCTGCATTGCTAACCAAGAATAGTTGTTAAAGTTTGGATATTGAAATAGCAATAGAGTATCTCTCAACAAAATACTTCTTGCATGTGATGCTTTCCCTTTTTCATATTCTTTTCTTTCCTGCCTTCTCTCTTCTTCCTCCTCCTCTTCCTACTTTCTCTTCCCTCTTTCCTTCTTTCTATCCCTTTTCCTTTCCCTCCCTCATTCCCTCCCTCCCTCCTTGACTTCTCTTTCTCATTTTTCTCCTCCTCCTCTCCATTCCCTTATCTCTTCTCTAGCTCTCTACCTCTCCTGGTCTAGCTATTTCAGAATATTATATACAGATCATAAAGAGGGCTGTGGATATGCTTCAGTAGTAGAGTGCCTGTCTAGCGCAAACAGGGCTATGGCACCAAATTAAAACAACAAAATTAAGTAAATAAATTAATCTATTTTTACATAAGTCTTTCTTTTTGAACCAGAAATATGTAAATAATTCAAATTTTTTGTGTAAACTAAGCTCTGCAAAATCTAGTTTAAAAGTCAAATTTTTAAAATTTAAAAATCTAGTTTAATAATCATCAAAATGTGATATATTCATTATATACTAATAAAAAGGTAAAAGTAATTATGACAGTTTTTCTTTACGCTTGAACATTCTGTAAGCAAATTAGCTTCTGGTTCATATAAAAAGTGTAGGAAATTATATAAAGTTTTTAAGTTGATTTAGAAGAATCTAGCTTGTGGCATATGGAGTGGCATTTCCCACTCACACTTAGTATATTTTCAGCCAGTCATTGGCTTTTCCCTTACTTTTTCTCTGCTTATGCTACTTTTTTCATATAAATAAAACATATGGAACTATATTCTTTCAGTTCTATCATACTATTTGGATCCATTGTAGTAAAATAGTATTTGCTTCATTATATAATATTTAAAAGAGAAATTTCTGAAAAATATCTGAACACAAATACATAGGTTAACTGATGAACACTTGTAATTTCTTGATATCCTTTGCTGTGTTGTTATGATAAATACTCCTGATCCTCTGTAGAATAGTTGTCGGTGCATTTACATACACACTATCTGGTCATCTTAGGCTCTCCATGTATTTTGCCACATAAATCTAAAATGGTAAAGCTCTTCTGAATGAAAATGTTATAAAAGGTGAATCTAAGATACCTACTGAGGAGTAGCATAAACTATACTAAATTTTTGAATATATGGAAGATAAAATAAAATTCAAGGGATCAAAAAAGTTATTCATGAATTTAATCTTATTATATACATAAAACATTTTTCAGTATGTTTTTGGTATAGGTTGACAGAGATACATCATGAGAAAATAGTGTAGAATCTAAACTTTATTAGAGTTCCACTGCATGGACCACTTAACTTGTGACTGACCTGATTTGCTGTTGTTTAGTAGTCTGGGCTTATCAGGAAGCCTTAGTTGGTAGTATAGTATAAAATAGTTTTGTATAATTATAGTACATATATATATGTATGTATATATATATAACATATATAGTATTTACTTAACTGGTGTTGGACTAAATAATTATTTTTAAGCTTCTTTCTCCATTTTTCTTGCTTGTTAAAAATCATTTATTTACTCTGTGAATGTGGATATGCTGGAGGGTATGTGTGTACATGTGAAGTTCAGGGAATTACTCACAGGAGTCAAATCTCTTAGTCTACCATATGAGTCCCAGGGATCAAAGACAGGATGTCAGGCTGTGTGGTGGAAGGTACACTTACCTGCCAAACCTGCTTGCACGCCTTGATTTGCGTATTGAAGCCAATGGAAGTTACAGTCCTTTCATTTTGTAACTCTCATTCATATCTGTATAATCCATTTGTGTAAACTAAAGGCTACTGGGTGAAATTTTTCTCCTTTCATTTGTTTTATTCCTAGGATAATATTCCGCAGTATGCCATTGAGTCTCTTTGTGCATATCTTTCTTAGAACTGAGTAAACATTAATGATTCTTTGTTCTTAATAAGTTACTTTTTAACTAATCTGAAATAGAGTAATTCCACTACATCTTTGTAAATCCTTCTTTTTCTTGTCTTATTCAACTTTTCACCACCTCTAGTTTAGTGAAAAATTAAATAGCCATGTTTTAAATCCTTGTATTGTTTCTGACTTTAAAAGAAAGAATGATTTTACATACAAGAATCAGAGTTATAGGCCTTTTACAAAACAGCAGTATTCCCTATATAGTTACATGATAGTACTTTCACATTTGCATGGTGTTTGTCCACATATTACCTCATTTCTTTGTGATAGTTTCTCATCAGTGGATATTTTCCTTGGGTGTAATATGCTTGGCCTTCAAATTGAGCAGACATTACTTGTAGTGTTTTAGTTATTATAAACTTAGGAACCAACTCCAGGTTCAAGTATGTCGTAGTCTGACTTTGTAGTTGAGAAGTTCTGTGGCCTAATGAACCAAGAACTTGTCTGATTCTTCTGATTGAAGGACACTACTGAATACTTGTTGTCGGTTTTAATGAACTTATCAATTCCAGTTACACCTCTTAAATCTTTTTTCAGAGTAGGAAGAAATTGAAATGGTTCAAAGCTTCATCTGTTGTCATAAATTTGCTTGGAGAGAGTTTGATGAGAGTTTATTCGAACTCAGAGATTTCTGAAAATGAAAATGCCCCTTCTCTGCCCACTTTCTTTTCCATTCAGTATCATATTTCCAGAATGTCCTTGAAGGTATACTGACTGTGCTGTTGATCCAGTAGCTATTTTCCAATTACATATGATGTAAATGTGCTGTAACTGTGAGACAACTTGGTATCATTTAAGCACCAGGCTTTAAGAATCCTGGGTCTGGTTTTGAGCCTCCCATAAAGCAATGACAGGTCTCAGACTGGAAAAGAACAGGTTAAAATTTTCATTAAAAGAAACTCTGAGTTTTTTTCTTCAGTAGAGGTGTGGCCTCCCAAAAGACTCTTCTACTTCTGTGATTCTAAATGCTGTTTATATTTTACTCTTTTCAAATAAGACTGATAAACACAGAACTTAACAATTAAGCCCTGTGTCAATCATCTCTCAGTATGAATGCTATTAAGCTTAGTGTCAGGAATTTGCCTTGCTTTCTGTGTGGTGTTTGCACCACTACATGGAGTTTGTATAGACTGACTTTTAGACATACATCTCTTTGTAAGACCTAAGATCAGTCAGTCATAATAATCAGTTAAAATATTACTTATTCACAACAGTATAGATTGAGGCGACTTTAATTTGTGTATACTGCTTTTTCTAATATTTTGATGAACACTAGTGCTTTTTGAAAAAGAGACTACTGCTGTGAATTTAATGAGAAAATTTAGTGTATTACAAAGGGATCAATACTATTGCTCATGTGGGTTATAATTTGGTAATAAAATGTTTTGCAGAAAAACAAATAAATATAACTTCTATTATGTTAAGTACTTTAGATATCAGAACACTGTTGGATTTATTTTAAAGGCTAGAGTACTTAAAGTTTTATTTTTTATATTAATAATGAAACATGCAGGTTTGAGAAGACAAACTATCAATTTATGAATGAATAATAATACTATTAGCATTGCCTTCTAGACTTAGAGAAGATATTTGTGGTTGAGAATTCATTACTTTTCATTGAGTTAATGATATTTTTAATAGAATTTTTGGCTACCTTATTTCTATTAATTAAATTCTCTTCTTTGGGGTGCCTGAATAAACTTTAATTCAAATGAAAGCATTTATCAAACATATGATAATCTGCTTGGTGTAGCTTCATGATTTAAGGTTTTCATTTTTTGACAGACTTCTTAACAGAAGCAAAGGGAGTAAAGCACAATTAATAAAAACTCAGAGAGAGAAATTGGGGTTCAACCTGAAGATTCAAAAAGTAAAACAGTTAGCCACTGGCTCTTACCTCCACCTCAGTCCGAAATGGCGATCCTGTCTCCAGGAATCTCAGAATGAGACTGTGTCTGAGAGCTGTCTCCTCCCATTTTATAATCCTTTCTAGGGCTGGGATTAAAGGTGTGCACCACCATGATTAAAGGCATGTACCATCCCATTTCTATGGCAACTAGTATGGCTACTGGGATTAAAGGTGTATGTTACCATTACCTGGTCTGTAAGGCTAACCAGTGGGGCTGTTTTACTCTACAATCTTCAGGCAGGCTTTATTTATCAAAATACAATGGAAATGCCACTACAAGGGAGAGGAGATTCATTTTGGATCCGAGGTTTCAATCCTGGTTCTATTTCTATGGGCCTGAGGTGAGGCAGCACATCGTGGCCAAACATGCTTGGTAGAGCAGAGCAGCTTGCTTTGTTGCAGATTGGATGGCAAGAATACAGGTAGCAAGTGGTCAGAACAAAATTTAGAATGAAGGCATTGATCTGCTTTTGTAATGCTGTACATACTAGGGTTTTCATTGCTACCAACTGTGATCTACTTTTGTAATGCTGTACATACTAGGGTTTTCATTGCTACCAACTGAGAAAGAAGTAAGTATTGAATATGTAAGTCTGTGGGAAACATTCAAACCGCAGCACCACATTTGTCTTAGCAACCCCTAAGAGTCTCATTCTTAAGCTAACCAGATTCAAAGACATAAGAGCACTTTGGTTTGGAGGGAGGTGCTCTTGAATCAAAGTATACCCAAAGAATTTATTTCAGAATATTTTATTGCAGTTGGGTTCACAGCTTGTATCCAAGATAGATTCAACCACACATCCCCAATAAGCAAATAATGAGTCAAATTTATAGTGTCACGTAGATAAAGAGATTTATTAAATGTGGCTATGTTGGAAAGAGGTACAAAGAGATCCAGTGACCATCCCAAGTCTGTCTTGATGTGAAACTTAAGTGAAATTTAAATAGAGGATCAAGGATGTGAAGGGTATAGACATATAATTAGTTCTGGCTGAGGTGTTGTCTTACCACTGACCAAAATATCCTTGTCTGGGCTTTAGTTTCATTATATAAGGTATCTGACGAGTCATTAGGACTGTGTGAAGTCTCTTTCCAGGACACTAATTCTTCTTCTAAAAGACTGGAACTTTTTCCTTCTCCTAGTATGAGATTCTTGAGGAAATTTCCGTGTGTGGGGTGGAAGGCATTGTTTCTGTAGTCTGATTGAGAAACAGATGTCTCCTTAGAATATCTGTGTTTCTGCCAGGTGGGTTATAAGTAGTACCTTGGAGGATTCAGGAACCCCTTGAAAAATTAAGCAGACGTTTAAATTCTGTGCAGATCACCTCTCTTCTTCTTGTGTCCTGGTGAATATCTTTGAGTTAGGACATAATTTCTAAGATAGATCTAAATCTTGGCTGCTGAGAAGTCCCTTGAACCCCTGGGCCTGCTTGTTTTGTTGGCGCATCCTTTAAAACACTTTATTATGTGTTTTCAGTAAACCTTAAGGAAGATACTGTATTCTCAAAGAAATAACTTTCCTAAGGAAAATGAATTATTTCAAATCTTCTTAATGTTGAGCAACACAAACACACTAGAAATTTGTGAAACCTTGTGGTTTAGAAAGCATTTCAGAACTCTTCTTTTTTGATATCTGTTGTTATTATAGGGAAAACAGAATTTCCTACATTTCACAAATGATATTCAGAGAAGTTAAATGAGTCTGAAAATTATATAGTCACTACATGGCCAAGAGTGACATTAACTCAGTTTAAAATTCTGTAGTATTATTTTGATTATATATGTTTAATGAAAAATACTTATGAAATAACTCCCACATATAGGGACTATGCCAGGCACATTTATAAACACCATGTTATGCATGTCATCCTGATATTAGGTTAACTAATCCTCAGGAAGTCTGTGTCTTGGCTCTTGTCACCCAGACAGGACACTAGATATCTAGGCTGTTCTAGCTGACTCTAGAACCCATGTTGTTTGTAATCCTGAGTGTTTTCTTAGTTTTGTAGGTACAGTATTTAAACAAGTGAATCTTAGCATAATCATCATAATTGAAAGTTGGAAGAATGTAAAATAATACTAAAGTACAAAGTATATAATTTGTTGACAAATATTTATATCTGCACAATCACAATATACTACCATGTCCACATTCCAAGTGTTCATGTCATACCAAAGAACTCTTTCTTAACCCATGCCTAACCCCATATATTTTTCTCTGTATCTATATATAAGCTTTCTGTATAGAATTTAATACGAACACACTATTTGGTATATACTGTGTTACTTTTTTTTTCATGTAACATGATTCTTTCTCGTATTTGTCTGTGCGCTGAATTTCACTAGCGATTGATTTTTTATATTTTATAGTAATCAATTTTGATACATAATATATGTTAAAGTACTTTAAGGTTCTACTCTGATGACATGCAATACTTGATAATTTATAATTTTGTCTATTTTGATTTTATTTATTTTTTAATGTTCCTTCTTTATCATTTTAAATAGACTGGTAGATCTTGTGGATAAAAAGTAATGGTCTGGATGATGCTATTTTTCTCCATAGTAAATTTTAAATTTGGATAAGAATTTAGAAGTATTTGGGTTGCTTTGATCTTTTTTACTTTTTTATTTTCTGAGGGCTTCATATAGGACTTTAATATGTTTATCATGTACTCTACTACTGAGTTATACTCTAGCCCCAATGATTTGACTAATTTTAGGCCGTTGTTTCTTGTATGGAAAATTACAGTCTTCCAAAATATCACCTAAAACCCTGAATTACTTCTTAAAACTTTGCTATGTAAATAGTGGGAGACAATAAAATCTTTGTTATTTCTCAGCATTTTTGTTGTATGGTTTTCTCAACAGTTCTCATTCTACATGATATATTTATCATTAGTGAAGAAGTGTGAGTGATCAATATTTTTACACATAATTGGTTAATATTTTCACATTTTCTAAAGAGAATTTGTACCGATCCCCTTGTCTGTGGTAGAATAGAGGAGGTACCAGGTTTGCATACTGATATATCTCATAATTATGAGTTTTTAATTTTAGCATTCTGAATCATTTTGCAGTATCTGTTCTTGAAGCAGTCTCTAATTTTGCTTCATAACCAAGTACAGTTTTTTGGGTTTTTTTTTAGTTCTTATATATTTTTTTTAATTTCATTTTACATCCAAACACAGTTCTCCCCTCCTCCATCACCCCTCCCCCCAGCCTACTGTCCATTCACTCCTCCCAAAGATTAAGGGCTCCCATGGGGAGTCAGCAAAGTCTGACAATTAAGTTGGGGCAGGTCCAAGCCCCTCCCCCCTGCATTAAAGCTGAGCATGGCATCCCACCATAGGGAATGGGCTCTGATAAGCTAGCTCATGCACCAGGGATAGATCCTGGTCCTACTGCCAGGGCCTTCTCAGATAATCCAAGATTTCACCACTGTCTCTCATATATGGAGGGCCTAGTTTAGTTCCAAGGAGGCTCCATAGCTGTTGTTTTAGACTCCATGAGTTTCCATGAGCTTGGTTCAGCTGTCTCTGTAGATTTCTTCATCATGATCTAGACCTCTCTTGCTCATATATTCCTGCCTCCCTCTCTTCTATTGGATGCCCAGAGCTCGGCCTGGTGCTTTATGGTGGATCTCTGCATCTGGTTCCATCAGTTACTGGATGAAGACTCTATTATGATAGTTGGGGTATTCACCAATCTGATTATAGGGGAAGGCCAGTTCAGGCACCCTCTCCACTATGGCTAGGAGTCTTACCTGGGTTCATCTTTGTGGTTTTCTTGGGAATTTCCCTAGCACCAGGTTTCTCCCTAACCCCATAGTGACTCTATCAAGATCTCTCTTTCATTGTTCTCCCACTCTGTCCCTCTCCCCCCTCAACCATTCTGTTTCTTCATGTTCTCATTTCCCATTCCTTTCCTTTACTGTCTCCCCTT
>LOEQ01003013.1:188179-201710 GCA_001685075.1 Bramus lutescens | reverse complement strand
TTGTCCTGCCTCTACTTCCTGCCTGGCTACTGGCCAATCAGCATTTATTTAAAACAGAATTGACAGAATACAGAATTGTCCTGTACCATTTCCCCCCTTTTTTTATTTAAAAAAAAGAACATCCATAGTCCATTTTTTGGGGGAATATGGGCATAGTTTTCCAGGCTACTACATGCTGGTTGGGGGCACTGATAATCTTATAGGGACCTAAAGAATATTTTGAATTATTATCAAGTCCTGGCTGGAGTATTAGCTAGGGCTGCTAGCTACTAAGAGGCTATGATGTACCTGTGTTATGCATACACCTTACTGAGGCATGAATTCATTCAATAATAAACCAACAGCTTGTGTTAAATATGTTGCATTAAAGTAGAATCATAGTTACAACCAAGTTATGCTGTGGTTGATTGTTGAAAATGTCATGGCAAAAGCTGAATAGGAGCCTAACTATTTCTTCCCTGGGCAAAATCATTCAGAATTTTAGAGTCTAATGTTCTGACAACTTCATAGACTATAACTACTATGAATAGTAAGAAGTGACTGTGCATATGTAGTTTTTCGTTAAACTCCAGTGAAACATACTTTTGCGTCTTTTGTATATTTGTTTCCTGGAGGTGGTACCCAACTTCACTTCTAAATACAAACTATCGAATGAATGGTTACTGATGAGTACTTTTTAAGTATTTAAATTATGAAAAATTATTAACTGTATTGAATTTAATTTGCATTTATAATTTTTAAATATAAGTAATATTCTTTTGTTTTGTTTTGTTTTTAGATACAGGGTGTCTATGTGCAGCTTTGTAGCTTATCCTGGAACTCGTTCTATAGACCAGACTGACCTCATACTTACAGAGATCTGCCTGCCTCTGCCTCCTGAGTGCTGGGATTAAAGCCATGTGCTACCACCACCTGGCCCCAAAAATAATACTCTTATACTTACAAATTAAGAGAAATATTGCCTGTACTTTTTATTAACCCCTTACCTCTGTTTGATCAAGTCTTCCAATACAAGTCAAAATTCTTTGGAATTTTGTAACTATTATTCCTATGCATTTCCTAGCTGCAGTAATATTTATGAACAGCTTTTTGAATATTCTTTGAGTATATATCAAAGAGAAAAATTGTGCTTGAGAGTTAAGTTTTATGATCATATTCTGACTTGATCATGCAGATCAACAAATCTTCAGCTCTAGAGATCCACAAATCTAGATAACAGCAGAGAGCTTGTACTCTGGAGCTGGAACACTTCAGTGTGACTGTGGCTTTCACACTTTCATTTTAGAAGCATACAAAGAAATAGTTTTATTTTATATTCATATAAACCAAGAAAGCAACACTTTAATTTTGAATTTCTCAATTGTTTATAAATCAGATAGTATCTTTTTGATGTTCCCTTATCTCATGTGGAAAAAGGTGTTTTAATAAAATGACATACCATAGGCTTGTTTCCATTGCCTCTAAATTCATGAAGAGGAGAAATATCTATATTTTAACACTAATAATATTGTTTGAAACACATGCACACACACAAAACACATATATGTTTGGCTATAGAGCATCCCCCCAAAAGTTTTGTTGTAGACTAGTGCTTACCCTGGTAACTGCCATTTATTGAACACATTAGGGACCATACCAAGTAGTAGATTTGTTGTATTAGTTATTCCTCAAATGAGTCATACAGAATACTGGCTTTACCTTTTTTGTTTTGAATACTCATGTTTTTCTTTCATTATCAGGACTTGGAAAAGGACACTAAGAAACCAACCCCAACAGTACATACTATTGGAGGGAGGGCGCTTGTTGGTTCCTGGCCTCCCAGCTAGCTTAGACCTGAAATAATCACACAGAAACTGTATTAATTAAATCACTGCTTGGCCCATTAGTTCTAGCTTCTTATTGATTAACTCTTATATTAATCTAACCCATATCTATTAATCTGTATATTACCATGTGGATGTGGCTTACCGGGTAAAATTCCCAGCATCTGTTTCTGGCAGCTCTTCGGCTTCTCTCTAACTCTGCCCTTCTTTTCTCCCAGCATTCAGTTTAGTTTTCCCTGCCTATCTAAGTTCTGCCCTGNGAAACTGTATTAATTAAATCACTGCTTGGCCCATTAGTTCTAGCTTCTTATTGATTAACTCTTATATTAATCTAACCCATATCTATTAATCTGTATATTACCATGTGGATGTGGCTTACCGGGTAAAATTCCCAGCATCTGTTTCTGGCAGCTCTTCGGCTTCTCTCTAACTCTGCCCTTCTTTTCTCCCAGCATTCAGTTTAGTTTTCCCTGCCTATCTAAGTTCTGCCCTGCTATAAGTCAAAAGCAGTTTCTTTATTCATTAATGGTAATCACAGAATACAGAGGGAAATCCCACATCAACATATATATTTGCATGTGTGCATTCGCATGTGTGACGATTATAAGATTATTAGTATGTATGGTTCTTTTCTTTTCAACTTGAACATACCTGTTTACATAGCATTAATCTACAGTGCAGCTACATGTAGAGGGTCTTTCATAGTGATTCCCAGTGTGTTGAGGTTTACAGTGTACTTTGGTAATGAAGATTTGGCATCAGATTACTAGAATGTGGCTCTCACCTTTTGTTGAGTACTTGTGTGAAATTAGAAGCAGAGCTAAATCATTGTACCACAGTTTCCTTATTTGTGGTGAAAGGGGCAAGTAAAGTGATATTAGTGTTACCAAGTGGATATGAGGAATTGCTCAAATATGAATAATTTGTCTGACCTGTGGTGAAGAATGTATAAGTTATGGCAATTTGTTGTCTTCAGGACATAGTTTTTAGGTTTTTATTTTAAAGCTTTTATTTTGTTTTATAATTGTAACTATTAAAATAAGGTAAAATAAGAATTTGTGGCTGACATGGTATTTACATTTCTCTAGTAATGGGCAGAGTACCTTCCTGTACCAAAGAAGGTAGAACATAGGACTGACAGCTCTATGTTATCACTAACTCAACTCTTCCATGGCCAGTGAGTTATTGCTGTCTTCAGCAGTGTAGCCTTGCTGTCAGTTTGTGAAGAGAACTCTATAGTTTTGGCAACAGCCTGGGTTGTTCAGGGCTTTCCATGGGACCCCTTTGACCAAAAACCTAATTTTATGTACTCCAATTCTGGGTCTTGAAGCTTCATTTGGTAACTAGAGATGACCAGCTGAGACGCTATCTCCCCATTATTTGGCAATTTCATTTAGATTGCCTTCATATATGTATATATTTTAGGAAACTTCTACTCTTAAGTTTCCATATTACCCCTCAAATAGCCCTTAATTTTAGCTATCTTTCTGCATCTTCCTTCCCTCATCCAATTCTTCTCCTCCCAACTTTTTTCTTCCAAAGAAATCACACAGAGGTCTACATTAACTATAAACTGATTGGCCCATTAGCTTAGGCTTCTTATTAACTCTTATAACTTATATTAGCCTGTTATTCTCGTCAGTTTTAGCCATGTGGCTTGATACCTTTTTCAGTGAGGCAGTTAAATCTTGCTTGCTCTGTGGCTGGGTCAGGACTACCAACCAAGCTTTCCTCTTCCCAGAATTCTCCTGCTCTCATTGACCCTCCTCTACTTCCTCTACTTCCTGACTGGTTGTCCCACCTATATTCCCTGCCTAGCTACTGGCCAATCAGCGTTTATTTAAAATATAATTGACAGAATACNATTAACTATAAACTGATTGGCCCATTAGCTTAGGCTTCTTATTAACTCTTATAACTTATATTAGCCTGTTATTCTCGTCAGTTTTAGCCATGTGGCTTGATACCTTTTTCAGTGAGGCAGTTAAATCTTGCTTGCTCTGTGGCTGGGTCAGGACTACCAACCAAGCTTTCCTCTTCCCAGAATTCTCCTGCTCTCATTGACCCTCCTCTACTTCCTCTACTTCCTGACTGGTTGTCCCACCTATATTCCCTGCCTAGCTACTGGCCAATCAGCGTTTATTTAAAATATAATTGACAGAATACAGACCATTGTCCCACACCAATGTGATACTGGAGAAATTGCTGAAAATCTTATACTTTTTTATTTTGGGGTGGAGGATCCCTATATTCCAGACTGGTCTCTACTTAAAGATGATCCTCTTGTCTCGGCCTGTGAGTGCTGTAATTACAGGCATGTGAAGCTGAAGAGAGCGCAGACGCAAAGTAAGAATGAAAAGGAAATCAAAAGATGTCTCTTCTATTTCAGAAACCAGTATGTGTATCATGACCCATAGAACCTGTTTTTATACTTCTCTTGATTAGGAATGTCATTTAAACTTTAACAGATACCATGATTGTCCCTCAAAATCTAAAATGTTAGCCATCTCAACTTTCACAGAAAGTTTTTTTTTAACTTCTTTCTTATCTTCTGTTTTTAATCAGCACACTCTCCATGCTTACTCAGCCTCCTTAAACCAGGTGTACAGTGTTTGAAGTACTAGTTAGCAAATATTAAGTGAACAACTTTATTTCCTTTCCTCAGAAGACAAAGAGGCAAGTATCAAGCTGAATGGTGTGTACTCATTACTTCTCAATGAGTACTGTGTTTTCTATGAGTGGGTTTCTTTCGCCATCTTCCAGCTGGCATAAAGTGATGGGAATTGTACAGAATAGCCAGAGTATTTGCAATAGTGAGTGTATGTTCTTAGCATGATGTACCTTTGGACATTCTGCAAAACATGCAGTCAATGTTAAATGATGCTGCCTTACTCAGCAATATACATAAAAAGATCCATTTTTACTCTTGAGCATTTAGAAAATAGACAGTAGTTTGAAGTCCACTAAGAACTTATAGCAGATATGTACAACCTTTTGAGTTTGCAATATGTTTTTTTTTAAATCTAAATCTCAGTCATTCTATTTTATCAATAAAGAGTTGGGAGCCAGTTCTGGGTTAAAAACCTGCTAGTTCAGAGAGGCAGAGAAAGCACCCAGCTGCTTCCTCTGCTGTCCAAGAAAGAGAGTTTTGTTTTTTTTTTTCAGAAACAAAAGCTCATAGGACAGGATGTCCCTCCCTTTTACTTCCTGTGTCTGCCTCCCTCCCCCCCCCATCCTTATCCTCCTGACTTTCTCTTACTCTCTGTGCCTTTTTTCTGTCAACTGATTGCTTGCTTTGCCTCTCTGCCTATGGTTGATTTCATTTAATCCTGTTTCAAGCAGAAAGCTCTTAAAGATAATGTGCTAGGGTTGAGTCACACCACAGCTAGAAACAGGTTTCTCCAGTAAACAACACAATTTCAGAGTTCACAGTGTGATCAAATATTCCACAACATTGCAAGGCAATATTATCTGTGAGCTTGCATTCTATAACCTCACACACAAAAAATAATTCTGAGTTGTTTACAATTTTGTGTTGGGTCATATTGATAGTGGTTGTCTGCATTGGCCACAAGTTGTACAACTTGTTTGAAGGCATTAGTGGTTAATTTTTGTTGATTTTCAGAATGGTGGATCTATACTATGGTTTTGAGAAACTTTTAGACATTTCTGTTGTAGTGCAATAGGACTCTCATATCAGCCTTAGAGCCTTGTACCTCCCCATCATTTGCCCAGGCTTTCAATAGGCTTGTGTACTTTGGCTTAACATTAATAATTTTGGTGATCCGAATATCTGTTTATTTTCATGTCTTGATGGTGAACCTGTAATAATGGAATGTGTAGGACTACATTAGAAACGGTGTCTTAGAGAAACCTGACTGCTTTATTGGCATATGGCCTTAAACTGAAAAATTAGTGAAAATGTGACAGAAAGGTCAAAGACAAGACAAGCAGGTACCTGATGTGAGTCAACACTAAAGTTATGAATTGTACTATGACTTTTTAATTGTCTTTCTCTAGGCCTACTCTGTGTTTGATGAAGACATTGGGTACTGTCAAGGACAGTCTTTTCTTGCTGCTGTATTGCTGTTGCATGTAAGTAATTTTCCATGTGCTAAATAGCATATTGTTACTAAGTTCATTTTCTACATGATTTTGATATTCCTTCTGATTTCCTAGTTGAGGAAGATTATACATTGCATATCTCTTTAAATTATACCTTGGGTAATAATTAAAAGATCTGATGTCCAAGACAGGATAGTTTTTCAGTTAGTTTTGCTGACTAAAAGCATATAAATTGCTTATTTGGAGTTAATTTTAGCTCAACTATCTTGGATAAAGAGATCAGCTTAAGCCTAAATATCAGAACTTAGATCACTATGAACTACGATACTATAACAAGAAAATCTAGGTTTTCTGTGATTTATTTTAATATACTCCTCCTTCTAATCAGTCACTTTTATTTAGCATCAATTGACAGGTTCTGGGCTTCGAAGTGAGATAGAGATGAATCATTTGTAATTTTTGTCCAGGATGGGACACAAATAATATACATACCAACTTATTTTTATTCTTCTTTCTGTGACTTTATTGATTTTTATAATGAGAGAAGCAATACATGCTTACTGAGAATTTAATGTGCTTATCAAAGTGAAGCAATGGGAGAGATAGTAGATAGGGGATTTGCCCGGCTCACTTCTGCCAGAACTGTTAGAAAATTTTCTGAAGCTGGTGGCTATTATGGCAAAAAATAATAATTAAAGTTAATAAATTGTAGACAAAGGAACAAACGTAAGTATATGAAATGTTACTAAATTTAGAGAGAAACTACACTTTACTACATGTAGTGTGGGGCAAATGGTAAGATAGGCAGAAGCCACATGATAAATACTACAGAATCATTTTATTAAGGTGACTTTCTTTTAACACAAATGAGCAGTTATTGAGCAAGGGTAGACATTCATATTCTTGTTGTTTTTGTTTTGTTTAGAGGGCAGAGCTGAAGAGAACAAACAGCTGTAGAGAGCCTAGCTAAAAAAAAAAATCAGTCTTCACACTGAAAAAGAAGAAAGTGAGAGGGATTTAGAAGGAAAAAAATAGCAGATTGTTGATTAATAAAGAAAAGTCAAAGGTGGGATTGAATGAAAGTTTGGGGTTAATGATTAATTTTCTTTTCAATTCTTTGAATATAGATTTTTCTGAGACACTGTTAGAGCTGTCTAGCAACTCCCTGAAACTAGAGACTGATAACCTGGGAGACATCAAAGCTGACATGATGAGAGTAGATCAGATCACCTCAGCAGAGTAAACAAGACTAAGAAATGAGAGCGAAATCTGAAAACACCAGACATTGAAATTACTGACTTAGTAAGTAAGAATGAACAATACATAGTGCCAGGTGCAGCAAAGAGGCCCCAAAAGTGTAAACTAAAGCATAACTTTAAGGTTTGCACTCTGAAAATGAGCATTTATAGTAGAGTTGCTGTCTTAATGTGGATTACCTCATTCTATTTAAGTGCTGCTCATGGTTCTGTTGTCATAATTGTCTTTACTTCCCTTTACATTAATCCCACTCTGGGTGCATCATCCTTTATTTATGATCCTATCTGTCTTCTTGCTTTCCTTTTCTTTTTGATATCTTTACATCCTTTCTTCTTGGGATGCCCTGTGATACCAAACACTTTATAATCACAATTCTTTGGGGCCCTTCTTCCATCACTGAATGCAAGTAGTATATAAAATAGTTAGGTGCCTCAGGAGACTGGACAGTATGAGCAGTGGTATATGTTGTTCATGGCTCAGAGCCAACTATCTTCTAAAGGAACCTTTGTATTCATTGAGATGAAAAACCAAGATTCAAGTCAAGAGTGAGTGCTATTGCTTTGTTTTGTACAAAATAATCTTTGAATATTCATATAGTAACCATTTTTTAACCTCTCTCCATTGTGTGTCACATTTTGGGAGGAGATGTGAACAAGTATCTACTTAGATAGGCAGCAGTGGCAGATCAGAGCCCAACTAGAAGAGCAGATAAGTTTATTGGGATACGATGCAGTCGCAGCATCACCAAAAAGGCTGCTCCTGCCTAAATGACAATTCACAAAAGCTAAATCCATGGAGATACCAATGCAATTTTTAGCTGGAGAGTCTTCTTTTCTAGCAATTATCACTGTTTAATAACCTAGAAGAAGAGACTTGTGACTTCTAAGTTTATTTCATTCCTGAGTCTTGTAAGACTTCTAAGTTTCATTTACTTCCTGGATCTTAAGGAGCCTACCTCCAAGATAGACTGCTGGATTTAAAAGAAATCACTACCCAACATAGCCCTTTCTATAAGCACATGATAATATATTGATTAAAGTTGAATGAGAATATAGCACTAACAAATCTGTCATGAGGTTTTTAGGAGGCTTAGATAATTTCCAGATTTGTAACTATTTGGAAATCTACCCAAATAACAGTTCTTACCACCTAAGGAGAGCTAGAATAAGTCAAATAACTAGAAAAGTCGAATACTCCGAACTTTTATGTTTTACCTATTTACAGTAATGAAGGCCATATAACTAGTCAGTCTTTGTGAACTTGGTCACTAAAATAGTTCCCATCATTAATGTTTCTCATACTCTAACTCAATTGAATGAAGTAGTTGTTGCCATGAATTTTAAAAACATCTTGAAAGACAAAAATCCCTTCAGGATCCCTAAGAAAAGATTAAGTAATACTCAGCATTATACTAATGAAAATGTATTCTAACTTGTAATTTGTAATTTTTTTTATAGATTAACCAACATATTTTGTTAACCTGTCAAACTGTCAGCTAGTTTGAATAACAGAAAGGCTTTTTCCTGTGTCATTTTTCTCTGGTGTCTAAGGCAGTAGAACACCATAGGCTATCTACCCCAAAGAATTCATGGAACACATCTCCTCAGCTCCAGAGAGATGTGTTTGTTATTAGGGTCTTGCTGATTAATAATTTTATCAGTTATATAAGCTCGCTCCTGCTTTTTGCTGAAGTCGTCCTTGGCAGCTACATGTTAATCATGGCTGTAGCCTGCTTCTTTGTGGAGTGCTGTCCTTCTCTCCCCCATGATCATTACTTCAGTGAAAAGAAAAAACAAAAATGAAAGAATATTCAAAAAGAAAGGTTTGAATTTTTCAAGAGTTTCATATGCAAATTGTGTCAAAATTAGATTCTTCTGTGTATAGAAATTTTTCAGGAACTTTGGTAATAGCTCCATGGCATTGAATAGTTTAAGCAGTGCAAGGATTATCAAACAGATGCTGTTACATCCATTTAGTGAATTGTAAGAAATATGTTATCTGTAGTTAAAGGGTAATTTAGCATAGGTAGCTTAGAACAACAAAATTACTTTAGAAATTAAATGTTGATTATCTTTAATATCACTATGTTTATATTAATATCTGTTCAACTGGAGATACAGTGAATGGTTATATATTTCATTTTCTATAAAAATCATATGCAGTTTTAACATACTATATTTTTCTACCATATTTATTGCCAAGTACTTTTTAAACTAATTTAAATTGTTTTTGATCTTTAGAAAGTCATGCTCATTTTTAGGTTAAATTACTATATTTTAAATTATTTGGCATGTAGAGAAACTCCAGATGCAAGAAGGGTTGTCAAATAATCCATAATATTTAAAAGTATTGTGTTAAAAAATCTTTAAGTAGGCACAAGTCCTTTAATTTTTTCTGGTGGAGGTGTACAGTGATCTCACACATGCATTTTAATATTTTGGTCAAATAATTTACACATATGCAGCACAGTTCCTGGTAAGAATTGCTCTAGCATTAGTGTTTATAATCTTTTGGTCAGTTCTCAGCACCCACATGATTGCTCACACTGTTTGTAACTCCAGCTTCAAAAGTTCAATATGTTCTTCTGTTCTCCACAGGCATAAGGCTCATATGTGGTATACATTTAGGGAAAGCACTCATACACATAGAAAAAAATAAACCAGTCTTTTAAAACAGCAGCAAAAACGTAGAAAAATATCCACTATTGCAATACCAACATTAAATTATAATGAAACATTAAGATGGATATATGGTGGTATTTTGTATAGTAGAATGTTATAGACATAAAAAGAATATTTATTCTATATAGTTTATTGTGAATGAATTTTATAAGCATAAGTTCTACTATAGAAAGAAAAGTGAATGATTATATTTGGTATGATTTAATTTTATATAACGTCCAATAATGGGCAATTATTTTTTAAATGGAAAGAACTATATAGTACAGCAATGTAATGGTTTCTGTTGAAGTCAGAATAGTGAATTTTTTTTCAGGAGAAACTATTGGGAGGAGTTCATGACTGAAAAGGCTTACACGGATCTTCCATAGTAAAACAGTATTTTCTTTCCTTTTTATGTTCATGTTTTATTTAATTAAAAATAAAACAAACTATATTTTTTCATTATACATACCAATCTAAGTTCCTACCCCCTCCCCTCCCATTCCCTCCACATACATTCCCACCTCACCCCCATCCACTGTTCTGAGATGGCAAGGCAAGGCTCATTGCTTTGGAGAAGGTCCAAGGCATCTTTTTTTTTTTTAAAGAATTGTCCTTTATTCTTTATTTTATTTTCTATTTTTCAAGACAGGGTTTCTCTGTAGCCTTTGACCCTGTCCTGGAACTAATTCTTATAGACCAGGCTGGTCTTGAACTCACAGAGATCCGCCTGTCCCTGCCTCCTGAGTGCTGACACTAAAAGTGTATGCCACTACCGCTGGCAGTATTTTCTTCCTTCGACTAGCTGATGGCTGCATGGGACCTTATAGTCATTTGTTTTTTTCTTTATGACCAGTTATTTATTAGAGCATACATTTATCTTTTGTGTTTTGTGAATTTTATTTTAAAATGAAATATTTAAACAGTTATTAGTCCTTTAATGGAATTTCCCTTGAAGACAGGATTAAGATGTGACTTCCCTAATGGCAATGAGAAATGACAAGCAGATCAGGATGGAGAGATGGCTCAAGGGCTAAGAGTTCCTACTGTGTTCTAGAGGCCTTGAACTTAGTTCCTAGCACCCAAGTCAGGAAGCTTACAGCCATTAACTCCAGCTCCAGGGGACCTGAGGTCTTCTGGCCTCTGTTGGTACCCACCCACACATGTGGCATACATACATGTACATAATACTCAAACACATAAAACAACAATAATAAAGTAGTATAAAAAAGAAGAAACAGAGCTACTTACTACTTGTCTTGGAAATTTAAATTCCACAGAATCAAGATATCAACGTCCAGATATTTTATTTGTAATATGTTATATATATATGTATATATATCCAAAGCTATTTATAACATATTTTTTCTGGGCTTTTTCCCCCTGTGGGTAATAGACCTTGGCTCAAGGGACATTTATTGGCATTAAACTAGGAACGTGGTGGCAGAGATTTTAATGTGGTTGAAATCCAGGTTTCATAAATTGTCATCCTAAATCTCTGTAGTTATGCTTGTCTGCCCTTTCAAAACAGAACCCCTTCAAAGGATATTTAAAATAGCAGCTATGAATTTGAATCATTTTTTAATGTATTTTAGGTTAATGTAACCTTGAGCAGTATTCCTAAAATGGGGTTCAGTTTCTTCATTTATAGTATGTAAATAATATTACTCTTGTCGGCATATTGAGCACCAAGGACCTTGTTATGAGTGTAAAGCATATGACTTACTTTATACATGTCACAAAAGAGCAGTCATGTTATGAAATTCACTTTCCTTATTAAACTTAAAATTATTGGTAATCAGTTAATTCTCTGAACCTCACTAGTCTTATAGTTCAAAATATAAGTAATGCCTACTCTGAGATTTTTGTGAGAATCGGGTGGATTCATGAATGTGTCTAAAAATGGCAGCTGCTATTTCTAAAACTAACAATTATATGCACTGACAATTTTCTTTTGTCCACTTATCCTGCTCATTTAATTGGTAACACATAGGAAGCTAATGAGCAAACATTTGATTTAATTGTGTTTTGCATCTATTTGATTTAAAGGGAGGAAAAGTAAACAAATAGCTAGTAGTTGACATTCTATTTACATTTCAACACATAAACAGGAACTAAGACTCAAGAGCTTATGACTTTCCAAATACTCAGCTTCTATCTTTATTGAAAAAGAAAGTCAGTAAATCAATAGAGTATTCACCACCATCAGAGAAGAAGGTAGGTAATTCTAAAAGATGCAAAACCTAGTGAGGTGGAATAAAAACAATTTTATAGTTGGTGTCCTTGCCTCCTGTTACCACTGAGGGCTGTGCGGATGCCCAGGGTCTGGTCAACCACCTGAGACCATGTTGGTGTCCAAGGGCCATATAGCAGAGGCAGGGGAGAAATATCAGACACACCACACACACACATACACGCACGCACACACACACACACACACACACACACACACANNACACACACACACACACACACACACACACACCATGTCCATCAACTCCTGAGGGAGGTGGAAGAGCTGACCCTGAGGTTATAAGAGCAGGAGAGCTGTCCCTTCCCCCACCCCCTAATACCAGCTGCAGCACCCTGGAGAGTGATCCCTACACCTCACCTAGGCAACGTAGTAGCTGGTCCTGAAGGTGTAGGTGTGGGAGAACAGACCCTGAGGATGTGAAAACCTGAGAACTGACCCACCTCTTACTCATTGCTGTGAGGGGTGAACTAGTCAGGGAATGCTGGAGAGCTCACCCTAGTGGTGAATCTCCCCCAAGTTGCTTTTGGTCATATGTTTTAACACAGGAACAGAAATTCTAGCTAGGATATTATTATATAATACCATAAAATAAAATACCTAGGAATAAAGTTAACCAGAGGAGTGGAAAGAGCTCTATAATGAAAACTCTAAAATATTGATGTAAAAAATTGAAGATATCTCAAAACACCCATATACATAAAAAAAATAAAAAATTTGAAATAGAAATGATAAATATTTACAGAGGTCATATATTTAACCTGATTTAGAAATTATACAACGTAGCTGGCTATAGTGGCCCACACCTTTAATCCCAGCAATCAGGGAGCAGAAGCAAGTAGACATATCTCTATGAGTTCAAGATGATCCTGGTCTATGTAGTGAATTATAAGCCAGCTGGATCTGGAACCAAAGCCAGATCAGCCATAGTGAGACTAAAATTTCAAAACAAAACAAAAACAACATAAAATTTATATATGTATCAAAACATCATATTTTATCCATTATTATAATTAATATAATTTTTAGATATCAATTTTTAAAATTAAACAAAGCAAAACATCCAGGAAACCAAAAGGTATGCACCTCACCTAGGCATCACAAGAATCAACCCTGTTGGTGAAGTGTGGTGAACCAGCCCTAAAGGTGTGAACATGGGAGAGTTGTCCCCATTATGTCTCTGACTTGTGGCTGCAAGGTGGGGGAGAGATGCCTCCCACATCAATACATGAGGCAAGTGGAAGAGCTGGCCTTGAGGTCCTAAGAGAGAGCAGGAGAGTTGTCCTGCCCCTCATCAGCTGCAACACTTAGGAGAGTGCCTCCTACACCTTGCCTGGGCAACACTGCAGTGCTATGAAGGAGTAGGTGTGGAGAACTGACCCTGAGGGTGTGAAAGTGGGAGAACTGCCCCTGCCCTTTGCTTATTTATTATTATTATTATTATTATTATTAAAAATTTCCATCTCCTCCCCTCC
>LOEQ01003013.1:105297-116015 GCA_001685075.1 Bramus lutescens | reverse complement strand
TCAAAAGGCCAAGGCAGTTTCTTTATTAACCAATGAAAGTAACACATAGACAGATGACCCTCCTACATCACACCTGCACCACTTCACTTTTGTACAGACCTCTAGCTGTGCAATGGTGACATGCTGAGGTCCCACTGCCATTCCAATGGAATGCTCTGTAGATCCTAGCAGGACTCTGTAGCATAGTGGTAAAGCTAGAGGCCAGAGTGCAAAAGAGAACAAGAGAAGGGACTTTGGTCTCCTTACCTCTTTCAAGGTCATATGCCCAGTGACTGAAAGAGACCTTTCACTAGACTCCACTTCTCAAAGGTCTTACCAGCAATAGCAGCAGGGACACTGCTGATGCAGACTACAACTCTTGAGTTTGTTTATTCCTCTTGCTGTCTTAGTCTGTTTTGTGCGGTTGCTTTCCTTCTCTTTTCTAAACCAATTGACAGTAACATGTATTATCCAAAGCTCACAGAACACTTTAAATGTCAACATTATGGTAACTTTATTGTTAAATTTAGAAACATTTCTGTTTTGTACCAAACTCAGAGGGACTTGGCTATTTCCATGTCTGAAATGGTCTTTTCATTTTTCAGTGACTAGTCCTTATGATGGTTATAGGTTAATAAAATAGCCTTTTGTGGAGTGAACTATTTGGTATCAGTTTTTACATTCTCAAGGAATCACTGCACTTAACTGGGTTAAATCAACTAAGTTATTTAGTGTGTGTAAACATGGATACCAGAGAGAAATAAACAACATTAAAGGATACATTTCAAAATGCTTTAAAGTTTTCTGTTTCTTTATATTACTATGACTTTTTTAACTCAGTTTATTTGTGAAATTAAAACAAAGTAATTGTCTTGTTATAAGAACATTTAGTATTGTAGACGGAAGAAACTATAACTAAAGCGTACTTAGCATCTGCTATACAGAAGTAACTCAGTCATTCCCAAGTAAACCCACAGTTTACTGTGTCATTTCCCTGTGGAGTATCTGTGGAAGAGAAAAATGAATACTAATTTTATAAATGTCAAGGGGTCATTTTAGTTGATTCTTGCTTGCTAAAAGAAAGTTCAAAAGCCATGTAAAATTATAATACTTTAAAAGTAAAAATAAATCAATTACTAGAATCTGCTATGGCAAGAATCTTATTTATATGTTCTTTCCTTCCATTATCTTGTCAGAAGTGTTTTGTTTGTTTGTTTTGTTTTGTTTTGTTTTGCTCATCAAAACAGGGTTTCTCTGTGTAAAAGCTCTGTCTATCCTGGAACTTGCTTTGCAGACCAGACTGACCTCGAACTCATAGAAATCCACCTGATTTTGACTCCTGAGTGCTGGGATTACAGGTGTGCACCACCACTGCCTGGAAAGAATGGATTTTAAAAGATGTACCTTCTTTCTCCTGGGACCTGCACTGATAGCCCAGTATTCCTTAGGCAGAGAGATAATATTTAAGAAAGAAGAGAAAGTCATGCGTAGTGATGGATGTTGTGAACTAATACAAGAAAATTTACTGGGTTGCATTTTCCAGTACATAAGAGAAGACCTCTGTCAGCCAAGCAACATTAAAGCTGAATGGTACTCTAAAACTAATTATATAAAGATCAAAACAATAATAAGTACCAGGCTCTGAGGAAGGAAAGTTTTAGATGTTCAAGAAGGCCGGCGTAACTGGTGTTTAGTAAGGTAGTAGGAAGTAGGAGAGAACTGTGGTCAGAATCCAAGTCCATAAGAATTTATAAGCAAAGTGGTGTGTGTGTGTGTGTGTGTGTATGTGTGTGTGAGTTCATCAGGAAACTATAAGTTTTAAGCAAGGAGAAATTTTACCTGAGTTTTGGCTTTTCGGGCATCATTTTGATTGAGGAGAGCTGGTGTATAGAATATAGATTGAAAAGGATAGCCATAGAAACATGGAATCTAATAGGTTTATATTGCTGTGAAGAGACAGCATGACCACAGCAATTCTTATAAAGGAAAACACTTAATTGTGGTGGCTTGCTTAGAGTTCAGAGTTCAGTCCATTATCATCATGGTGGGACATGGCCATGTGCAGGTTGACGTGGCACTGGAGAGGCAGCTGAGAGTCCTACATATTGCAGGCAATAGGAAGTGTTCTGAGACACTGGGCAAGTATCTTGTAGCATGATTAATAAAAACTGAAAGTCAGATTTTGGGGTTCAACCTGAAGGTCAGAAAAGCAAAACAATCAGCCCCTGGCTCTCACCTCTACCTCAGTCCAAAATGGCGACCCTGCCTCCAGGGATTTCAGAATGAGACTGTGTGTGAGAGCTGTCTCCTCTCGTTCTATATTCCTTTCTAGTGCTGGGATTAAAGGCATGCACCACCATCACCCGTTTCTATGGCAAACCAGTGTGACCACTTGGATTAAAGATGTGTGTCACCACTGCCTGGTCTGTAAGACTGATCAGTGTGGCTGTTTTACTCACTGAACTTCAGTCAAGCTTTTTATTAAAATACAAATGAAATATCACTACAGTATCTTGAGCATTTATGAGACCTCAAAGCCTGCCTCCACAGGGACACACTTCCTCCAACAAGACCACATATACTCCAACAAGGGCACACCTCCTAATAGTGCCACTCCCTTTGGGGACCATTTTCTCTCAAACCACTGCAATAGTTAAGATGTCATTTCAGCACACAAAACTGGAAATAATACTATCTTGGGCTAAGGCAATAAATGTAAATATGGAAAAAGAGATCAAGTTCAAGATACTGTTTGAAAATAGGTATGGAAAGACTTATAGATGTTTTGGAAGGTGGAGATAAAGTGAGGAATGAAAGGTATCCTAGTCCATCCGTGTCACAGTAACACTATCTAAGGCTGAATAGTTTGAAAAGTAAATGAATTCATAATTATGATAGCTTTAGGGTTCAAAGACCATAGTGCAACCATTCTGGCAAGGGTGCCTTGCAGGGTCACAAAATAGCAGAAAAGTAGAAAGGGAACTGGCCATGTGAGACAGAACATAGAAGAAAGTGAGACAACTAAGTACACTTCATGACAACCCATTCCAGCAGGAACTAATGCTCTACTGCAGTCACAGTTCACACCATAGGATCAGCTTCATTCTTCCTGAGACTAGGGACCCAGGACCCAATTATGTCCTATCTCTTAAATGCTCTACAGTTTTAGTGCTGGTTTCAGACCAAGCTTTAGCATATGAATCTTCATGAGACAAGCCATAACAGAACCACAGTAAAGGATGCTATGGAGATAGCACTGGTTAATTTATGCAAGTATAGGGAAATCCATGGAGTCTTTTGAAATAAATGGACAATTGACATTAATAGGCTAAAACATGAATTTATTAATATTTTCATGCCTATGAGAACCATAAACTAAAAGGAATTTTAGATGGCTAAAGCTTAAATACTTTCTTAGAACAGATTTATATTATTTGCTCATGTGTGTGTGTTTATGAAACCCAGACTTCTGGTATTAAATCCTTAATCCACCTATCTCTACCTCCTAAGTGCTGGAGTTACAGGCATTCACATGACACCAGGCCTCACTTTGGTACCACTATTCTATTGCCAGTTTCTTTGTGAATAATATTTTGGCTTCTATATTTACATGAGGACATGTAGTATTTGTCTCTCTGTGCTTGACTTACTTCATAACCTCTAACACATTAATGTAGATGATAGAATTTTATTTTTAGGGCCAAATATTATGTTGGAGGTGGGTATGTATGTGTGTGTGTGACACTCATCATTTGATACCTGCCTAGGTTGATGTCATCCTTTGTCTACTGTGTACAGTTATGCAAAAACATTGTAGTGCAAATGTCCCTTCAGCATGCAGATTTCTGTCCTTTGACTATACCAACAGTGGATCATGTGGTAGTTCTAGTTTTAGTTAGTTGGGTTTTTTTTTTGAGACCCTGCATAGTATTTTCTATAATGGACACACAAATTTACATTTCTGCCAACAGTTCCACTTTTTCCACAACTGTACCAGCATTTGTTATATTTTAAATGATTTATTTTAATTTTAAATTCTATGTCTGGAGGTGTGTGTACAGATGCATTTGGATGCTAGAAAAGGGCTTCAGATCACCTAGAACTGGTGTTACAGGCAGCAGTGAGATACCCAGCTTGAGTGTTGAGATGGAAACTCCAGTTCTCTAAAAGAACAGCAAGTAATCTAACCACTGTTTATTTTTGTCTGTTTCATAGTTGCCATTTTAACTGATAAGGTGACATCTTACTATGGCCTGATTTATATTTCCCCAGTGACTAGTGATGTTGAACTTTGCCATGTACCTTAGGCTATTTGTGCATGTTCTTATAATGAACATCTACTTATATCATTTGCCCATCTTTAATTGAATTATTTGGTTTTATTGACGTTGAGTTGTATATTTTCTTTATGTATCCTGGAGATTAATCCCTGCGAGATAAATACTTTTGCAGGGTTTTTTCCCCATTCTGTAGGCTTCCTTTCTCTTTTGATTGTTTCTTTAGTATTCAGAAGCATTTTAACTCGCTAGAACATCCTTTTGTCAGTTTTTGGTCTTGTTGCCTATATATGAGGCCATATACAAAAAAAAAGTTTTTGTCCAGACCAATGCCCTAAAGCATATCCTGTTTGTTCCCCTGAGTTTCTGGTGTTACATGTAAGTCTTTGATATAGTTTGAGGTGATTTTTTTTCACATGGTGAGACATAAGAAGTCCATTTTCTTTCTTCTTTATATAGATATTCAGTTTTTCACAGCATCGAGTGTGTGTGTGTACACAAGTGTATATGTGTATTTCCATACATGTGTTTGGGCACATGTAGAGATCAGAGGTCAGGAGTCATTTGTCATTCCTCAGGTGTCATTTAACTTGGTCTGTCACTGATCTGGAGCTCGCCAATTAGGTTGTAAGACCTAAGGATTGCCTGTCTCCTTCCAACACCATGTCACATTCTCAGGTCTTGTGTGTTTGCTCTAGGAGACTGAACTCAGGTCCTCACATTCACATGACAAGCACTTGATTAGCTCTCTTGTTAGGGTTTCTATTTTTGTGAGGAGATACCATGACCATGGCAACTCTAATAAAGGAAAACATTTCATTGAGGCTGGCTTTCAGTTCAGCGTTTAGTCCATTGTTAATCATGTCAAGAAATGTGGTGGCATTCAGGCAGAGAGAAACAGGTGGAGAAATAACTAAGTTCTACATTCTGATCTACAGGCAGCAGGAAGAAAAAGTCATAGCCTGGCTTAGGCATTGAAACCCCTAGCCCACCCAAAGTAACACTCTTCCTCAAACAAAGCCACACCTACTCCGACAAGTCCACATCTCCCAATGCCTCCTAAACATCCAAATATCAGTCTTCAGGGGCTATTCTTAACTGTTGCAGTAATTGAAGTATCTCCTCAGCACTATAGCATCATTTATTGAAGAGATTCTTTTCTCAAAGTTTTTTTGTCTTTGTTAAAATCAATTGGCTTAGATGTGAATGTATTTCTTAATATTTGGGTTATTTTTATTGGTTATTTTTTCTGCTTTTATATCAAAATTCCATTGTTTTGGTTATTAGTGCTAAAGTTAGGTGTGATAAATGTTCCCAGCTTTGTTCTTGCTGATGATGTTTTGGTTATTTCAGGTCTTTTGTGCTCCCATATTATTACTTATTTTTTTATTTTTTCTGAAACTATGAAGAATGTCATTGGCATTTGATAGGAATTTCCTTGGCTAGTATGGACATTTTGGACAGTATTATTTCAGTCCATGAACATATCTTACCATGTTTTCATGTGTGTTCTTATTTTATTTCATCAGTGTTTTGTAGTTTGCACTGTTGACACCATCTAGTTCTTGAATGAAATTTATGGGTTTGTGTTTTTGCTAACTGTTGTGAATGAGATCATTTTCTTTATTTCTCAATAGTTCTGTTACTGTTGTATCAAAATTATTGAACTTTGTACAGTGAATGTTGAACTCTGTGACATCTCTGAGTTTGTTATATATTTAAAAGCTTTTTTTCAAGTCCTTAGGTCGGTCTATCTATCTATCTATCTATCTATCTATCTATCTATCTATCTAACTATCTATAAAACCATGTCATCTATAAGCAAGGACCATTTGAGTTCCTCTGTTCCTGTTTGAATGCTCTGTTTCTTTCACTTGTCTTTTGCTATGACTAATGCTTTTAACATTTTATTTAATGAGTGGTAGAGTGTCTTGTTCTTGATCTTAGAGGGTCAATATCCTCTTCCCATTTGAATGATGTAAGTTATGAGTTTATCATAAATGACTGTTATTATGTTAAGGTACGTTCCTTCTATATTGAATTTTTGGAGAGTTTTCTTTATGAATCATTATTAAAATTTGTCAAATGGTTTTCCTGTGTTCTCTGAGATCATGATATGACTTTCTTCCTTCATTATATTGCCACAATATATTGCATTTCTCCACTTGTGTATATGGAAGCATGTTTACATCTTTGGGATAAATCATCTTCATGATTATGTATAATGTTTTTTAGCTGCTATTAAATTTATTGATTTTGATTTGATAATATTTTCTTGAGAATTTTTGCACCTGTTTTCAGCAAAGATGATTGTCTACGTTTTTCTTTTCTGTAATACTTTTATTTGACTTGGATATAGAGTATGCTGACCTTATAGAATGGATTGGAAGGATTCCTTCTTTTTATCTTTCTCTCACCTCAGAACCCTTTCATAGAAAATTTGTATACTTATTCTACTGTATATTTTTCTTGACAAATTTAAATCAAATGATTATAAAGCTTCTAGGTGAATATTGTATGAGATCCTGTTATTCATCAGCTTAGTAAATGTTTGCTAGATATGAAGAACCCTATTGAAAGGCACTTTTGACTGTATTGACATTACTCTTGAATTTGGGACTGGTTATTTATATTTCCATCATCATTTAATGTATAATAGGAGAGATGACATCAAGGCAGGAAAAATGGGTATTTAATGCCCTGTCAAGCACATCAGTGGGCCTAGATTAACTTGTAGACCATTATGGTGTTTCTATGTGATGGTTTAGATGAGGCAGGAAGTTCAAGAGGACACTAAAATGGATTTCTTGGAAACGGGGATGTTATTAGAAGAGTTATTGACACTGTATACAAACAGACTAAGGGTCAGTAGCATAGTTGTAGCTCAGGATAGTTCAGGCCCATGCACCAGAGATAGATACAGCATGATGGGGCTTCCAAAGAGAAATAGAGCCCACAAGGCAAGGGAGGTCTCTTACCCTTTTGAAGGGGGTCCTTCACAAGACATGGATGCTCACTTTACCACTATATCTAGGAGCTCTGATTCCCAATTGGAGGTAGGGAAAGGGATGGGAATCAGTGTGGCATTCCCAGGTGAGATGTCCCGGCACCAGCAAATTGGTGAGCTTGGGATCTACAAACAGAATTTCAGTAGGGTGCCTGTCAGTATGTGAGAAGAGGCCTGATCATTCTTATAACATTGTACTTACTTAACTTTAAAAACCATTTTAATATATTCTTAGCTGGGTATGGTAGCACATGCCTTTAATCCTAGCACTCAAGAGGCAGAGACAGATCTCTGTGAGTCTGAGGTCAGCCTGGTCTACAGAGCGAGTTCCAGGGTGGCCAGGGCTACAAAAAGAAACTCTCTCAAAAAAAGCAAAAAATAAAAAATTATTTTAATATATTTTTTATATCTGAGTGGAACCCCGTGAGGTCACATAATGATTTTTTTCTTTAAACCAATGGTTTTCAAGTCTAGTTGAATCTAAGAATTCAGAAAACCAAAGCAAGATAATTGGAAGTTCTAAACCAACAGTGGACTATGCTCACTAGAGCTAGTTCAGACAAGTCTGCACTGTATAGAAAGACTGCCTCAAAACAAACAAACAAACAAAAAAACAAATAGAAATTCACCTGGGAGCATTTAAAGAAAAATAAGACCTACACTCCATTCTCAGAGAGTCCATTCAGTAGATCTTATGTGGCCCTAGAGTTTAAAAAAAAAAAAACTAGTAGTCCTAGATCCAAATATTGAAAACCTCTGCTCTAAAAGTTATGTATTAGGGAAAATTTTCCTAAAGAAATCCTATTATTTAACATTTTAAGTTAAGTCTCCTTAGTAGCAAATGAGGCTGGGGAAAGAAGGCGAGGATAAGATCACTGTGATGCAGACATTGCTCCTTAACATAGTCTTAGCTTTGCTCTTTTGAATTTGTCATTTCCTTCTGAATCAAGATACCATAGTCCCTCAGCATTTTTATAACTATTATGTCCATCAGATGACTTTCTTTGATCCAACCTGTTTAACTCTACTTCCTTCATTATTTAAACAATTCAAAATAAATTTCAAAATTTCAAACATTTAACTTTTTGCTTTAATTGCAGCTACCACTTGTTTACATAGGAGTAGAAGCAACTTTGCGCTTATCATTCTAAATTCTTGGGTCAGGAATACGTAAGATCAAAAAGAGAAAGCACTGTTTATCTGCCTTGCATCAATTGTAGCAACATGAGAAAAACATAAATGTGTGTTATATAAGAATTCTATCACGCAGGATTCTTTATAGGGAAATGAGTACCCAAAGGAATACTTAAATTCAAGAATTCTTATACTGAATTTGGTGAAGAATGGAGATTTAAAGAAAAATTTACCAGGAAAACTAAGAGTGGTGAATTCGAGGAAAATTTAGCAAGGCCCGTTCAATAGGCTTTCTCTGCTTCCCCAACTGAAAAGATAGTGATGCGATGCTTTATTCTTAGAAGAGACTCTTCTGGCTGCGTGGTGGTGGCACACACCTTTAATCTCAGCACTCAGGAGGCAGAGGCAGGCAAATCTGTGCATTTGAGGCCAACCTGGTCTATGGAGTGAGTTCCAGGACAGCTAGAGCTGTTACACAGAGAAGCCCTGTCCTGAAAAACCACACACACAAACGGGAGCCCTCTGATGGCAGTGTTAGCTTGCTCCAAGACAGCTCCCAGATGTCTTGTAACACTTCAGTCTAAAATGTCTTTCTGAATAACATAACCTGAACCCCATCACTACCCACCTGACCTCAATCAAATAATTTAATGTTTCCAAGCTCAGATACTCCCTGAGTGAAATGGGCACAGTTAATTATTCAGATTAAATGTATTCATACATATTAAGTCCTTAGCATAGTCCATGACCATTAATAATTCCCCCATAGGAAAAAAAAAGTTGTCCATACTTTTTGTTACTTGATGTGCAAGTTGCTGTATTAAGCCCTACTTTGGGGGCAGGAGAGCCTGCCATAATTAAAAGAGCCTATTAGAGAGGGAAGGCCCACATGTCCTTTATATTTATGTGTTACTATCCTCATGCAGCATAGGCTATGTCAATATTGAGAGTGGACAGCCGCTATTAATACTCACAAGGCAGGGGGAGGGAATAATCACCACCACAAAAATAAAGGTAAATCTATCTCTACTCTTACTTTTTTTCTTTTTGCTAGCTCTGAATTCTAATGATTCCATTTGAAGCTGTGAGTGAATGAGTATGTGTTGGTAGGGTGGAGTATAACAGAGCTGTACACCCTATTACAACTTGGACTTGTCCACATTAAAAAATGAAGGTCTCCATCTTGACATGTTCATTTTGCAGAAACAAATTCACTTGTAATACAGGAGTTGACCCATATAACTCCCTTACAGAAAATATTATTTTTCATTGTGACAGCTGTTAACTAGCTGTAGTATTCTATGCAGCATAAAAGATGTCAGAGATTGCCAGTTTAATGGGCTTGGAGATGAACCAGAGAAGGTTGAGGCAATTAACAATTTGCAAAATTAGTGCAATACTCATTATTTTTCACAGTTGTGAAACACAAACATAAATGTAAGAATGCAATGCTAGTCAAGCTTAGAGGATCACAGATTAGCTTAGATTCTATGTAATTATTTTATCTGATCAACTTTGATTTTTAAAAGCCTCTTATAACATATGTTTGTACCTTCTGCTCGAGCATGAAAATAAATATGAGCTTTATATACACTTCTAGGAAAGATGATTAAAAAAAACCCTGACATAGTGTTGTATTTTAAAATTATGTCAGAAGTATGGCTTCAAGAAAGAAACTTTGTGTGAATGGACTTTGGCAGAGCTTCCAAGACTATAGACTATAGGGACTGTCACTTAAAGCTTAGATGTGGTGTATTATAAAAATACATATTTAAAAGTGACTATTCTGAGGCAGGCAGTGGATCTCCTCCACCCAGGCTCCTCCTACTACCAACCATTATGAATGTTAGATTCTTTCTGAGCAGATGGCAGGTACAAGTCCTGGACCAATTCTATGCAGATACAGGGTAAAGTATAATTGTGATAAAATGATTTTTAAATAGGCTAATTGAAAGATAGCAAATGCAGGAAATGCTGAATTTCCTGCTGCATGTATGTACTCTTGGATCTTGGCTTCCTGCAGGTTTTGAGGCTGTGACCTGTCATCTGTTGTCTTGATCTTTTTCATCAATAAGATATGTAAGTTATTAGGTCTTGATATCTTCTAGAGCCTGAGACCTCATAATTTACAATGCTGTTGTAAGATCTAGAATATTTTTTCAATGTGGTCAGCACTGTATTGAAAGACATTATCTAGAACCTGGAAACAACCTAAATGCCCCTCAACCAAAGAATGGATAAGGAAAATGTGGTACATTTACATAATGGAGTACTACACAGCAGAAAAAAATAACATCTTGAAATTTGCAGACAAATGGATG
>LOEQ01003013.1:80818-93612 GCA_001685075.1 Bramus lutescens | reverse complement strand
GAAAGAAAGAAAGAAAGGAGGGAGAGAAAGAAAAGTCACTTGAAAATGTGTTATACTTACACTGAATTTTTCAGTGGGAAAACACATTCAAATTGGTGTCAGCGCTGGCTCATGGCCAGAGGTTGTGTGCTGCAGAGACTCTGGTGGGAGAGGAAACGCCTTTACTCTCTTCACAGTCAGAATGCTTCTTTTCCTCTAGGGTTTCTCTTTTTGCAATCTTGTGACATGAGAAGTTATTATCATGTCATTATATATTAAAATTAGTGTTAGCTATAGCTTCAATACTGATATCCTGGATAGTTCTACAGTGAGTTCAAAGGACTTCAAGCAAGATTGAGAGGGATATGTGTGTGTGTGTTTGTGTGTGTGCATGTGTGTGTGTACATGTGTTTTCAAGCAACTATTCTAGCTGCCCATTTAGCAACCATTGCAATATGTTACTTTGATGAAATTTCTTAGGCTTTCAAAATATGCCCTAATATGTTCTTTGTTTGTGGACTTTTCTGAAATTTTTGTTTAAAGCAAAGGTAAAAGACTGGAGACAGAATGGCTCCTGTTTTTAACTCTGTCTCTAAAATCCATAAAGATTGCTCCCTGAAGAGAGATTACAACTTTTTATAAAGTTAAAGACCCAATACAGAAGGTGTCACGTATATGCCCCTCAGAAATCCCAAATCATCTTTATATCAAAGTAAATCCAAAGTCAGTTCCCTAGTTTGTACTGTGTAAATTTTGGCTCTTACCCTGGGTCTGTTATACCTAGAACCTTTAGGAATCTATAGACCACAATTATGTTAATGTCTCTTGTGTGCCTGATGATTTCATTCTTCTCACTGAGGCAACTGCCAAGAACATTATAGTAAAACCACCTCTTTCTTCTGGATATTTATTTCTAACTACTTGAAAAGAAACTGAAGTAGAACTTGTATAAATGTCTTAATCATGCCCGTGATCTTTATATATAATTCTGTTCAAATGAAGGAATAAGTGATGTCTCCTCTGCATATGTAATTGATAAATGTGGTTCACATTATTTGAAAAGATTTGTCAGAAAGCTTGGGAATCAGAAGAGACATGTATTTTTAAAACACTGACTTTTAGATGTTATCTTTAAGTAGTTCTGGTTTTAAACGTGGTTGGATTTTTAATTTAAAAGTGAAGAAAAGACATTTGCTTAAACATCCCTATATTACCTTTTGACCACTGTTACTTAATAATGTTGGAGAAGTTTATTTTTTTGAGAGTTTATTTTTTCCTTGCAATTATTCAAAAGCATTATAGAAAAACTCTTAAGAATTTGCCAATAAGTTGCAAAAAGTTGGCTCATCTTCTATGGGCTAGGCTTATAACCAAAAATATAAGAATTTTCTAGTAGAAGAATAATCACCTTTCCAGTTTAAATCAAGTCTAGCTTGATGGAATTCTGGGGTCAGAAGCCAGGACATCTTTTGGGGGTACTTGGTTTGATTAGGGAAGTGTCGGTCTTCCTGTTAGGGGTACATATTTAAAGCTTAAAAGTTATCGTGAAATCATGTGCTGAGCTTCTCTTCATTGTCAGGGATTAATATTCATACAACTATAAGCCTAATTATATCCATCATTATAGCTAGGTAATTAATTATTAATTTGTGTGTATTAGAACTAGTAATCCTGGCTGAGACAGCACTTCTTGTATTTTAAATTAACAATAATATAAATGTTTGACATCTGTGAAACATATGTCTTTAATAAAGCAAGTTCAGTGCTACTCAAAATCTGAATATATAAAGTATTTCATATATGTAGTATGTATTTAAGGGATATGGGGAGGGAGAACAAGCAAAGTAGCAAAATGCTAGGACGTTTGTTTCTGAGTTGTGAGGCTTTGTATTAAACTTGAAAACCTTGTCTTTCTTGGGCTGAGGAGTTGCATCAGTGGGTAAAGTGCTTAAGAGTAAGGAAAATGTCATTTCTAATCAGCAGCATCCCATGAAAGCCAGGTGTGTGATGGTGTGTGCCTGTAACCTCAGTACCAGGGAAGAAAGTCAGGATCCATGATTTCACGGGCCACCAGCCTAGTTGAAATGACAATGAGGTTCAATGAGAGACCCTGTCTGAAACCATAAGGTGGAGAGGAAATCGAGGAAGGCATCTTATTGTCAGTGTTGGGCTTATAAGCATGCACACACATGGGCAAGTTTACCAGTCCTCCATTTTGCTTTAATGTGAGGAGCCATGACTATGTATTCTGAAACCAAAAACAAACATACAGTGAATCCTCCAGGTACACATACACACACATAGATAAATTACTATGTTTTACATTTTTTAAAAAACAAACTAAGGATATGTAGGTTGGGGGTAGAACTAATGGTTAGTATGGGTGAGGTCCGGGTTCTGTTCCCAGCAACAAAAACAATAACAGAAAACCTGTTTTCTGTTAAATTCTTAGTGAAGCATCCAAATCTTTGCAAAGTATAAAGTGTCTGTGCCTCAGTTATAGAGAGAAAACCTCTTAGATACAGTTGTCAGAAAGTGGAGAGGTAGCCCTATAAGCTTATAATCTACTTATGGCATTACAAAAGCATTTGAGGTGACAATGTTTATAGAAGTCTCTTAAAGATAGAAAATTGGAAGAAAATGCCTTTAGAATCAAAGTAGGACTGCAGATTGTCTTTAGAACACACAGGAACAAGGTTTTTTGTTTAATTTTTAATTTTGTTACTTTATTTTATGTGTGTGGGTGTTCTGTGTGCATGAATGTCTGTATGCCCTATGCAAAGCAGTGCTGGCAGAGGCTAGCTACCAGAAGCCTTCGGATCCTCTGGAACTTGAATTACAGACAGTTGTGAGTAGCCATGTTGGTGCTTGGAACAAAACCCAAGTCTTCTTCAAGAGCAACAAGTACTCAACCACCGATCCGCTTTGGCGCCCAACGGAGGTTTTTAAGTACCTTTTGCCTAGATGATATCTTTTTATAATCACAGTGAAATAGTTTTATTGAAATTCAGAAAAAATATTAATTATTAGAACTAGGACTATAGAATGTTTTATTTTTTATTATGAATGAATGGGAGAGGTACAGATGGGCTCACTTGGACATGTGCACAGATACTGGAGAACACTTGGGTGTCCCCTCTATCGTTCTCTGCCTTTTCTCACCTCTGACCCTGGAGCTAGGCTGGCCAGCCACAAGCCCTAGCAGTCCTTCCGCCGCCCCCACCCATAGCGCTGTAGTTGCAGGTGTGTGAGCCATCACACCCAGCTTTTTTCATGGTGCCAAGACTCAGGCTCAAGTCTCATGCTTGCACTCTCAGTGCTCTGACCACCGAGTAACCTTCTCTAGCCCCTGGACAGCTTCCTTTGTGGAATTAAAAGAATCAGTGAGTGTAGGCACTGTTTTTAAACACAAAATTTTATTTTCTAAGAATATTTAAGCAAAGCAAAGATAACTTACCAAATAGTCATCCCTTATATTTGTTTTGGACTTAACAAAGTGTATTCATGTACCTTAGCTTACTTCATTTTCAAGGTAGAAAAATGTGTACATCGCAAGTTAGAAAGATTTGAAATTAGAATGAGTTTATTTCAATGTTTGTCATTATATTTTACTACCTTTATGTACCATCCAGAGATTTAGGTGCCAATTTCTGTATTTCCAATTTTGGGCCTCCTTATTTTTTTGGTTTTTGTTTTTTAAAAGATTTATTAATTTATTATGTATACAGTGTTCTCCCTGCATGTATGCCTTCAGGCCAGAAGAGGACTCAAGATCTCATTAATGATGGTTATGAGTCACCATGTGGTTGCTGTAAACTGAACTCAGGATCTCTGGAAGAGCAGCTAGTGCTCTTAACCTCTGAGCCATCTCTCCAGCTCTGAGCCTCCTTGTTATGTGGTTGTCATAGTTCTTTTATTTCTTGGGTTCAGCTGACTTAGGGAAGCCAATGCTAATAGTGTTTTCTTATTATTACCATTATCTTCATCACAGTGTGTAGGTGTGTGGGGGGTGAGTATGTGCGTGGCGGGAACATACACAGGCACAGATTGACATCAGAGAATAATTTTGTAAAGTTTGTTCTCTCCTTACACCTTTACATGGATGCTAAAGATTAAAGTCAGGTTGTCAGTCCTACATAGTGCCCTAGTTAGGATTACTATTGCTATGATGAAACACTGTAACCAAAAAAAAAAAAGAAAGTTAGGGAGGAAAGGGTTTATTTGGCTTACATTTCTACATTGCTGTTTGTCATCATCCAAGAAAATCAGGACAAGAACTCAAAACAGAGCAGGAACCTGGAGGCAGGAGCTGTTGCAGAGACCAAGGAGGGGTGCCTTACTGGCTTTCTCATCATGACTTACTCAGCCTGCTTTTTTAAAAAACCTGGACTGCCAGCCTAGGGATGGGCACCACCCACAATGGGCTGGGCTCTCCCCCATCAGTCACTAAGAAATGCCCTGTAGCCATATTTTATGAAGATATTTTTTCCAATTCAAGTTTCCTCCTATCAAATAACTCTATATTGTGTCAGGTTAACATGAAATTACCCAGTACCTCTAGCAAGTGGTTTAACCACAGGGCCATCTTGCCAGCCTGCCCAAGTAGACAGCCACCAGGTGATTTGATTTCTGCTCTACAGAGACTCAACCTTAGGTAGTTTCAGCACAACCCTCATGGGGAGACCTACAAAGCACTGCCTTTGAAACTGTGGTTTCCTCCAAGAACCACAGTCTACAATGCCATTCCCACCTGACCAAGTGTCTAATGTGTGAAGAGAAAGTTTTCTTCATTCTTGATCCCTTTGTCCATTTATGTGAGCTCAGTGACCAGGCTTGATATTGGGTCTTGTAGATTTAGAAAATCAGGTAGCCAAGCTACCAGCTCAGAACCTACTTGATTTTTACAGCTTTTAAAATCCAATTATGTGTTGTCTTCAGCAATAGGATCTTACTCTCAAGTTCCAGAGGGTAACCAAGGGCAGTAACAATACCCTGTAATATTTGTGTATCTATGGGACCACACTGGACAACTCAAAAAGAGATAACTCATTCCTGGTACTGGGAGTTTTGTTCACTAGCATGTGGTACCTACTTGAGTCTTAAAATGAATATAGGTATTCATTTTAGGATGCGTCTGCAGTACTAAGTTTCCATATGGGTTTTTCAAAGGCCCTGTAGTACTAACTATCCCTCCTCTACCCTGCCCTCCCACCCCTTTCCATTTGACCCTTCCTGTTACATCATTTCCCTTTCTCCCTTTATATTTCTATGTTCTTTCTCCCTTCCCTTAAAAGATGCTTGCTTTCCCCATGGGCCCTTAGTAGTTTTCTAACCTCTGTGGGTATTCCAGTTAAAACACACATATCTAAAGGTTGAAAGTTAACATTCATATATTAGAGAAAACATGTCAATTACATAACATCTTTAAAACATCTCTCTCTGTGTGGGGGTGTGTGTGGTGTGTGTTGGGGGGGGTGTTTTGAGGTCAGTGTACTGGAACTCACTACACAGACCCAGCTGGCCTCATACTCATGGTGATTTACCTACCTTAGCCTCCTTAGTATTGGAATTTCAGGCCTGTGCCATTTTTCCTGGCTAAAATATTTAATTTTCAGTTTTACTTATTTCTATGTACCCTTCTACCTAAATCCTTAGTATGTATAAGAGATTTTGCCATAGTTGTTTTCAATTTTTTTAGTAGAATATTGCAGAAAATACTGCAAAATCTAGAGAAAAAAGTCACCCATGATCCTTTTATGTAGGCAAACAGTTTGTTTTGTTTCCTTTCAGTTTTTTTTTTCCTATGTGCAGATGTTCTTACTGACTTCCACATGGTGACTTTTTAAAAAGTGAATTTGGCAAACAGGTTTTTAGTAAGAAGTCAGTAGTTAAGTGGTTTGCTTCGTTTACTTGTTCGTGGCTTTCTCTAGTTGCTGGATTGATTTCTTATTTTCTTCACTTGAGCTGCTGTTGTCATTAGTTGAAAAGGAGCAGTCTTCCCATTAGGTGTTTGTTATGTAACTCTGATGGGCTTTGATTGCTTTGTTTGTGTTTTCAATGAGGTTTCTAATAATCTTTAAAATCCTCATCAAGGTAAAGTCACAGATTAATGCAGAGTTTACTCATTTTCTTTTTCTTTATTTTTTAGCTTCTTTTTTATTATTATTATTTCTTCTTTTCTTCTAGATTGGTAAACTTTGCTGGGATTCACTAATATAATCTCCATATAATATGAATTATAAGTTCAAATTGTCTCTTACTTTGCTTTAGGGTTTATAATTTCAGCATGTAACAGCAATATTTTCTGAATAGTAGAAATACTGAAAGTATCTTCTAAAAGTATATTCATGAAAATCAACAATGTTTTTTGTCGTGCATTTATTCATACAATGTGCACAGGCTGAAGTGTGGTGATGTGTCTTGGTGATTGTTTTTCAGACCTCAAAGGAAGACCTCCTGCAGGCTGATTTCGAAGGCGCTTTGAAATTCTTCAGAGTTCAGCTTCCAAAGAGGTACCGGGCAGAGGAGAATGCAAGAAGATTGATGGAGCAGGCTTGCAATATTAAAGTAAGATCCATGAACTTACATATGATAGTGGTATAATTTGCATGTAGAATAACATAAACATAGCAAATTGTGTTAAACTCCTTGTGTGTGTGTTGCTGTTTTCTGAGTGTGTTTTAGGGATTTTGTATAAAAACTAGTCTCTCCTAGACTTTTATGTCATCTAGGATGTTGACAGTTGTTCTATCTTCTATCAGGACTTAAAGTGAAAGGTTGATGGCTCAGATTGTAATAAAAGGGAAGCAAACATTTATCTTCTAGGTGGGGCTCTGATATCGGCTGCTATAATAGTGGTTTCCATGGCAGCCGACTTGGTATTTTAGCTTTGCCATCTGTTTTAAGATTATTTAGGACAGAGCAGGAAAAACATGCCAAGCAGGTCTTTCCCTTTTTTTAAGGTACTTAGGCAGTTTGAGTCTTGATCTGGCCAGAAACCACCTCACATCTACCAGATGTCTGTAGATATGTTGGTCCATGTCATGTGTCTGATTAAGCAAATCTTATAAATTAGCTTAAAATTGAAAACTGTATACAGACAATTAAAAATTAAGGTGAGAAAATGTATTTTCTCTAAAAGATTTGGAACCATTTTGCTAATTACTTATGTCTCCAAAATATATAAACCTAACCATGACATACATATAAATCTGTTTTTTAGGCAGACAGACAAGCATTATGGACCTTATATTATTACAGAAGAAACAGACCATAAATAATTAACATAATAATTTATTTATGTTGGAAGGTGAATAAGTAGATGTAGAAAAAAAAGAAAGTAAAAAGGAAATAGGTGAGTTGTGAAGTTTTTACTAGTGTGTGTAGACCCCAATGGGAAATGAATGAGACAATGGATAACTCATGGACAAGTCCTGGTAAATAATATTCCAGGCAGGAAATAGTTCAAATGTCCTGAGACCAGTTCAGGTCTTGTGAGTTTAAAGAATGCCACATAGGCCATTAGAGCTAGAGAGGAGTTTATGGAATCAGAATTGAAGTGAGAGTGCTCACAAGGAGCCAAGAGTTGTCAGCTGTTATATTTAGGTTTACTTTGCAGTGGGGGACCTGGCAGGGAAGAATAATTTGTTCTGGGTTCTGAGAAGATCACATTAGCTATATTGATGGGCAAGAATGGGTAAAAGAGGAAGAGAGTGCACAGAACCTGATGTAATCCCATGGACAGATAGTGACCAGCTGAACCAGTATAGCAGCAGTAGAGAAGAAATATATTGAAAGTGGTAAAACCTGGGAAAACTTTGAATTTTCATTATGTGTAAATATAGCTGTGAGAGGTCAAGGCAAACTCATTCTAGATTTTGATCTAAGCAAATAAACGAAGTTTCCATTAATTTAATAGGCTTATTACTTAAGATATAATTATATGCACCTAATAAAAAATTGATTTGAAGTTCTTCTAGGTACTATTCCCTCTGTAATACTTAAACAAAACAAAACAAAGTAGGGTCTCACAATTTTCCTTAGCTGGCTACTATTTAAACGAGGCAAACCTCAAACTCACAGAGATCTGCCTGCCCCTTCCTCTTGAGTTCTGGGATTAAAGGTGTGTGACACCATGTCCAACTTGTAAGCCTGTAAAACTTTTCTCAATAACAATTTTGATTTTTAGTTCTAACTTATTTTAAAATAGATTACAAATGCCCAAAGCATAAATCAGTGCTGAAAGTAAATAACTGAATAGGAAATTATTTTGTCTTTCAAATGAACACCATATTTTAAAAGATCATTTTCTAAGTACACCCCCACCAAAACAAAAAGGCCTCTAAAATCTCTATCCTGAATACTAAGTTGCTAACGCCTTGAAGACTAATTATTTGAGCAGAGCATAGTAGCATATGCATATTATCTCAACACTTAGGAGGTTGAGGTAGTGGGACTGATTCAATTTGTTTGAAGCCCAGGCTAGACACTATTGGAATACCCTTTATCTCAAAATACAAACCAGAAAGACAGATAGACAGATGGATAGACAAACACACAGAAACTGATTGACTGAACTAAATGTCTTAGACAAAATTATGTTTACACATAGACTTTGAAAATGTATTCCAAAGGGCTGTGAACTGTGAACTGAATTTTGTAGGAAGTAAATTTGGAATAGGTTTTAGCAGCTGGTTGTTCAGAGATGCCAAGAGAATTACAGTTACCCAGGTTATGTTTAGATTACAATTGCTTTACAAGTCTATTAAAGTAAAATATTCAGTTCCAAGATACAAATATACACCCACATGCTTTTAATCTGGGTATTTGGGAGGCAGAAGTAGGTGAATCTCAGTGAGTTCAAGGACAGCCTGATCTACATACCAAGTTTGGGCCAGCCAGGGAAGCATAGTGAGACTCTATTTCAAAAAATAATAAAAGTAACATACAAAAGGCAACATTGACCTGAAAGAAGGAAGTTAGGGAAGGAAAGCGAGGAATTGGGTGCCTATTTTGCACCAGGAACTATGCAAGAGAATTCAGGAAATAAGGATTAAAATGAGGCCTGGGGGATTAAAAGAGGTAAGCAGGCTTGGAGAGAAAGCAGAAATCCATAGGTGAGGAGAATGCAGACTTAAGTGTAGGTACTTATCAGAGGGTAGGTTGAGAGAGGGCTTGGGTGAGCACTGGGGAGAGAGGATTCTGAGACTGCAGAGATAAGTGGAAGCCATGGAAAGCAATCTGGGCTTCAGCCTGAGGACTCTGGTAAGTACTGAAAGGTTTTGAATAAAAGACAGAAATGACAAGATTTATGTTTTAGAAATGTTCTAGCTGTTGTATGAAAAAAAAATCTATTGACAGATGTCTAGTTAGACGGTGGTGACAGCACTTTTCAGGCACTGTTGCAGAAATCAAGTGAGGAATGACTAGGTTAATTGTTATGGTTTGAAGTGAGAGGGACAGGAGATATTAAAGAGAGAATTGGCAGACAGCTTAAATGACAGGGGAAGAAAGCCAATAAAGGTACTCAGCATTCCTAGGTTGGCAACTTTGTAGAGATCACACTCAGAAAAAAAAACAAGAGAATGAATTGTACAAGTGGGTGATAATGAGTTAAGATGTATTATGTTGCTGATATATAGTCCTACACTCATATCCAGTGGTCAGGTGGACATTGAAGTAAGAGCTGATCTAAAAGTAGGTATTTGGAAGTCATAACATTAAAACCATGGAGTAAGTGACTTTTCATAAAGAGGAATATGAAGTGTTCAGAGAGATCAATGCATAAACATAACATATGACTGTGGGTAGAAGTGGGCAAAATGGTAGCAGAATCTCATAAGAGTATGACATGTGAATGTTAAGGGAAAGGGCATTGTTGTGAAGAAAATATATTTGAGGCCCTGGGTTCTATCCTCAGCACAAGAGGAGGAAAATGATGAGGACAAGATAAACAAGTATCAGTGATTCCTTGAAGCCATGTAAGGTACTGAGGACTGGACAATGGACTTTGTACAATACTTAATGACCTTAGAGGAAGCAGTTTCTGTGGAATGAAGTATAAGACCTAATCATTAAAAGGATAAATAAGAAGTGAGTAAATGGAGAAATGAAGATTAGATGCTTTTTCTAAATGGTTATAGAGGACAGGAAATAGAATAGCCAGAAAGTAAGTTAGAGAGGATAAATACAAGAGCAAGATGGAAGATATGCATAAGATGAATTTGTAGAGAGTGGGAATATTGAGTCTTTAAATGCTTAAAACCTTAATAAAACTTAAGTTTTTACATTGAGCATCTGTAATATGCCAGGTACTATGCTTAATCCAAGAATATGAGGCTGAGCAAAAACAAGTATTCTTTCTAAACTCATGGAGCTTTCATTGTTGTAAAGAAAATGGTAATAAGATAACCTTGTTAGTATTAAAGTTATGGGGATGGGAGTGTAATTGTTGAGTGCTTGCCATTGTCTTAGTTACTTACTCATATTTATATACCCAAGAAAAGGCAACTTAAAGAAGGGTCTCAGAGAGATATAGTCTATCTAACCCTAACCTAAATTGGGAACATGGAGGGTGGGATGGGAGTGGGAGGGGAGAGGGGAAGAAGGAACAGGAGTGGGCGAAAGATGTATAGCTCACTCCTATTCGAACAATTAAAATTAGAAAGATTATAAGAAAGGAGAGAGAGAGAGAGAACTAAGAGGGGGCCAATATGACTTTAGTTTAGAGAGTTTATGAGGATATACGAGACCAAAACTTACTAGAGAGAGACCTGCCAATAGAGAGAGACCCACAGAAAGAAAAAAGTTGAAGATTCAATAAGGAAAAATAAATACACAACAGTGAAGGACCTCCAAGGAAGTAGAGATTCATCTCAGAAGAATGTGTCTTTCTTTCATTATAATAGAAGAAAACAAGCAAGGGATGAAGAGTAAAGGCCATTGTACAATTTAGTGGGGAGGAAAGAGGAGCTGTTCCATCAGAAGCTCTGTGTTATTTTTGTTAAGCAGGACCTAGAATGAAGGAACTGTAATAGAAGCACATGGAAAAACAAAACTTTATGCATTATAGAAAAACAAAAGAATTGCAAAATTGGATGATTAAAGAGCACAAATCTGTAGTAGCAAAAAATCTAAATGTTTTCTGGTTTCTCTAGAAACCTTCAACAGTAAGGTTTGTCAGCATGAGGCAAAGAAATGGCAATGATATGTTAGTAAGATAAATCTCAGATAAGGGTACTAAAATAAAGAGAAAAGAAAGCATCCTAAATTTGCAGCTCCTGCCAATTTCCATGGTATAAATGCAACTTCTGCAGTCTGTTTTAATCTACCAGTAACTTAATAGCCATATCATTTAATTTCCAAATATTGGCAGTCATTTTTCTATGCTGGCTGCTACTGCCTCAAGCTCATCCGAGGCTCAAGAAGATGAGGCTAGTGGCAGGAGAATGGTTAACAGTATGAATACTGAAGTCTCATTAAAAAGAAAGTAAAGGCAGATTAGGACTAAGTGACTAAAAATGGAAGAGTACAACAAAGAACTGTTGAACTCCATGATAGGAAGAACAGTTAACAGAGGTGATTAAATGACTAATTTGTAGTTACTCAAGGAATAAAATGTTTTTCAAAAGTTCTTAAAGGTAGTTTTCTGATACCGTTATCAAAATCATTTGGTTTTTCAGCTCAAATTACTTGGTTGCAGTAAAACCATGCTAGTTGCCATTGGCATTCCTAGTCAGCTGCTGTTATATGCTCTCTTCATCCTAACAATGGGGCCTTTATTGCTTTTGGTTTGTACTGATCATACATCCAAAACTTTGAAATGTGTAAGGAAGAATAAGCAAAAGTGACAGAGGCAAATGAATGTACTGGAATGAACGAGGAGGCCCCTCTTGGCTAACTGGAAAATCCTAACCTGGCCTGTTGCTTATACACCAGAATTATCAACCTATTCTGTTCTGCAAAAGTAGCTACCAATGGCAAGATGTTACCACAGTAACTGATTGCCTCAGATAATTCTAAACTATGTTCTATCTTAATTACCTATATACTGGGCTAGTCAATTTCCAGTCTTCCAGAATAGATTAATACAATATGATCTTACCATTCATAAACCATTATTTTAATGATAGTGGTGAATTCCTTTACCCTTTTTCCTCTGAGAACTCCATCCATAGTTATAACCATGGATTTTAGTTCATTTGAGAATTAAATAACTTCGCTCTAAAGCAAAACTATAAAGAACATTAATATTGAAATCAAATTGCTTCTAATTTCTTCATGCTGTTTGCTGTTTATTACTGCCCCTGATGTTGCATGTGAATAAAAGCGTACTCTCCCAAGTAGAGGTTTCTTTGAGTTATCAGAAGCCACATAAAAGCATTGGTTAATTTCATGGGTCCACATTCTCTACCTTTATGTACAATATTGAAGAGGTTCTTTTATTTTTACTTTTTATTTCATGAAACGGTGTCTTGTGTTCTTCTCCTATAAAGACTTCTCTGTAACATGGGAAAACACCCGTAGGACATTTTGTTTAAAATGACATAATCCCTTGCTGGAGAATGTTCATTACATTTTAGGATAAAGCAATGTGATAATTAGTAACTGATAATGAAGCAATTTATCAACACACTTCCTTTATTTGTTTGTTTGTTTGTTTGTTTGTTTGTTTATTTTGAGGCTTCCAATAGTATTCCTAATCCTCAGTGCACCTCAGAACTGGGACATTATTTTGTTTCCTCCCAAGAAGCTAGGAACATATCAGTGTTGGATGCTGTCTGAAACAGTTGACTGTAGGTATAGAAGACAAGCCC
>LOEQ01003013.1:60545-71744 GCA_001685075.1 Bramus lutescens | reverse complement strand
TCTGTAATGAGGTCTGGTGCCCTCTTCTGGCCTTCAGGCATACACACAGACAAAGTATTGTATACATAATAAATAAATAAATAAAAAATTTAAAAATATTTTTAAAAAGCTGTTGGGCTGGTAAGATGGATCAGCAGGTTAAGGTACTTGCTACCTGACAACCCTAGTTTGAATCCCGAGGACTCACATAATTGAAGACGAGAACCAACTCCTACAAGTTGATCTTTGATTGCTATACTCACACCCTGATGCTCACATAGACGCACACATACACAATGAATAAATTAAATTTTTTAAAAAACACCCACCTTCTGTATTTTGGATACTAAGGACTAGAATATGCTGTTATCAAGAATGGCAGCAGGACACAGAAGAGTTCATTCTTTGGCCAAAGAAGGTAAGGTAAGATTGTGAGATAATATATAAGATTGTGAGGATACTGGCCAGAAATAAATTCCAGATTCTGATTTCTAAGTGGCAAATATCAAAGCATCATTCTTCTCCCTTCAGAATCATACATATGTACTAGGAGAACAAAACAAAAAGAATATAGTCTTTATCTTCAAAGAGAGAAGGAGATATATGCAGACCCAAACTCTATAATGTGCCAAAGGGCATAGAAGTGCAGTTGATAAAGATGCCCACAGCTCCTTATCTCAGGCAAAGATGACAGAATTCTCAGAGAAGCAAAACCAACACTGTCCACAGTAGCATCCTGGGTTTTGAGTATACTTAAAGAAGTCTGGCATATGGCTTAATGGAGACTCATCCAAATAACATTACAAATAAGAACAGAAAAGGTACAGATTGTATCTTTAATATTAAACAAGAATAAATCTGGGAAATAAAACTTAAAGATGAAGATTGCTTCAAAGTAATAGTAAAAAGCGAAGACTGCACAAAACAGAAATAGTAACATAATAGTGACAGAAGTGTTAATTCACTAACCTTATCATTACTGATTCTATTGTAGACATTTACGGCAGCAAAAGTTATCTTAATGTTGCATGCTAACACATAAAATGTCCTTATCACTGATTGAGACTGCAATATGGAAGGGTAATAATTTATATCATATGATAAGAATGCTACTTGAAAGAAGGCTGACTGTTGTTTACATACCAGTAATCATTTTATCTCTCACCCCTTACCTTGCACTGAGCTGTGTCTTTTGTGTAGGACATGCTTTGTAGATAATGGCTTAAAAGAAGTTAAACCCAGTTGATTCAGTTTCAGAAATAGGGGTGTCTCCTAGAATAGCTGTATGACGTGAGCTTCTGAGAGCCATGTTCCTAAGACTGGTCAAAGGCCAGCTTTGTTCCAGTGCCCCAGCCCTGACTTTGTCAGATAGTTTCCAGAGGTGTTAGTTTAACTTTGCTGAGCAGAGGGAGGGGTGATATTGATGACTCTCTGTGATATTTAGTACTTAGCCACATTTTGAATTTCTTCTTGCATGTTTGTCTTTTGAATGGTGTTTTTCCTAAGTCAGATACAAAACCAGCTGCACTCTGAACCCTCCACCCCATCACAAATGGTTTGCTACTCAATGACATGAAGTCACCAAAGAAAGTCTTGGGGATAAGACCCTAGGAAGTACAGTGACTGTCATGTGGTAGTTGCGTTTTTCACAGAATCCTGTGCTTTGGGGCAGTATTATAAAAAAGGAAGCACATTACATATTCTATCTCTATGTATGTGTGTCATATATGTGCACGTGGATGTCATGTGTCCTTGTCTATGATTCTGCAGATTTAAGATAGAGAATCTTGCTGGGCAGTGGTGGCAGGGGCACACACCTTTAATCCCAGCACTCAGGAGGCAGAAGTGGGTAGATCTCTGAATTTGAGGCTAACCTGGTCTACAGAATGAATTCTGTGATATCCAGGGACACACAGAGAAATCCTGTCTCAAAAAAGAGTGGGGGAGGGAATCTCAAAGCTCTTTCAGCACAACTGGATGACCAGTAAGTCTCCTGAATTACTGCCTTCCTGCCACACACACTCCACACTCACTCAGTGATACCTCCTATGACATGCTTTTTACATGGACACTGTGGACCAAACTCAGATCCTCATGTCTACTTAGCAAGCATTTCCATCCCACACACATCTCAGGTTTTGCCATGATTCTAACAGGGACCGATTGGTTTTTTTCCCCCCTCCTCATTGACTCTCATGAATGAATTGCTTGTTGTGAAGGAAACAATACACTTTTAGGTCCCATATTACATATGTGTTGAGGCTAAACAACTCCACCTAAGAGTATTTTTACCACTAAAACACTAGGGGAAGGGAGCTACCATGTTTTATTAAGCAGGGACTTTTCATCGTTAAAAGTGAGATGATTCCTTGAGAAGCCATATACACTGCCAAAGGGAATTATGACTGAGACATGTTTTGGGGAAATAGATGCCAATGCCCATCTCACCTGATGATTATCGTTCTAATGTTTTCCATTAGCTACTTTCAGCTCAGGAAATAGATTAGACCCTTAATGGCCTATGCAACCAGGAAATGAGCAACATATTCATAGATTCTACTAGTGAATTTGAAATAAAACTTCCTGCCTTTTAAAAATGAAGGCTCCTGTCTGGAGAGATGGCTCATTGGTTAAGCGCACTTGCTGCTTTTTCAGAAAACCCTAATTCAGTTTCCAGCCAGCACCCACAAAAGGCAGCTCACAATCATCTGTAACTCCAGCTCCAGGGGATCCAACACCTCTAGTCTCTACATGTGTGAGTATGCAAGCCTACACATAACTAAAAATAAAAAAATAAGGCTTCTAAAAATTGAAATGCTCAGTGTAAGGGCACCCCTCACCCCAACATGCTATAAAAGAATTTATTTTCCTTTCTTAGTCCAAACCCTTTTTTTCTAGAATACTTTCCCCACAATATTTACAATAAAAGAATGTAAATATAAAATCACATTTTTAAAGAAAGCCTGATTTTATGTATTAAGTATAAGGTATCAACTTACCATTGATCCTAGACCTTACGTTCTGTGGTAGTAGAGAACAGCCCATATTGCTTCATTCTGAAGTGTAAAGGAAGTATGACCCAGGACAGCTATGTGGAGACTCTAATGGCCCCATTGGGGCAATCTTAGTCTCACTTTATTTTGCACCAAGTGTTTACCTATGCTCTGTGGAGTAACTGTAGGAACAACATTAAGAATAACTGTCTTATACACAATCCAAAAGTAATTCATACTCTTAGCTTTCCTTGGGGCCTTAAGTGCCTAAAAAACTTAAGTTCCCATCTGAAGTTTGCCATAGCAGCTCTGTGACTTGGAAACTGATATAAGCAGTTGAATTAGAAGATGCCAGAGGGCTTTTCCAGCTCTTTTATCACACTGGTCTAAATTTCATCAGTCGTCTCTTCAGTTCCCAGATTCTGCTTCCACAGCCTTGTTTTCTATACCTAATACAAAACTCTTGAGAAAGAAAAGATTTAAATGATAATAAGGTTTTAAAAAGGAAGGTTCAAGTCAAAGTCCTTGGAAAACACAGGATTCAAAAGGAATTTTTCTGAAAAGGTGTTTGGGGTCTGGTCTCCCTCACCCCACTCCCACCCCTACTCTGTGTGTGTGTGTGTGTGTGTGTGTGTGTGTGTGTGTGTGTGTAGACAGATACATATATTTTCATTATATGTAAAAATTTTATATTATTGTTATAGCTCATTGATAAAAAATTGTGATAGGTTGTGAAAATAAGGGTCATTAAAGCCATGTGCCTACATGTATATCATTATTACTGCTTGTCAATTCTGACTTTCACTCTTACCAAGACTGACCTTCGCAACAAAATTTGGTTTGGTTAGAGGCATTATTATTACTATGGATAAACAAAGTGGAAAAGCACCCAAAACATCCCACCATCTAGTAACAAGTGCCCCCATCTAAATAGTTCAGTTTGAATAATTTGAGTGTGGCTGGTGAATTAACTCTGCAGACGAGCAGTTGCCCAGCAAGTGTGAAGCACCAAGTTTGATTCCCAGCACCATATACACAGATTGAATAATTCTTTCATAAATAGCAATTCTTACATAGCAGTGTGTTTTAAAGTGGTGTCAAAGTAAGTTTAAGTAGACTTGGCTTCTTTCCCATACTGCTGTCTTAAAGTAAGACTCTTATGTGGTGTGGTGTATTATTACAGAACACAAGCCCAATTATATTCCAGAAACAAAACACGTCTTTCTCTCCCGTTATGATGCTCTTCATGTAAGACACTTCCCTGCGATCATTTGTAAAAGCTGGCTTCACCTAATTTCTTCATTACATTTTATTCAGTGTAGACTTTAAAAATACTTAAGTACTGCTGACCCTGGTTTCCCATACCTGTAACTCTAACTATTCTGGAGACTGAGGCAGAAAGATGGTGTAACCTCAAGGCCAGCCTGGGAAACTTAGTGATACCATGTCTTAAAATCTTAAAAAGAAAAGAAAAGAAAAATGGTTTGAGGATGTAACTCAATACCTGTCTATTATGCTTAGTACCCTGGGTTCAATCCCCACTATTTGCATAGGGGTAGGAGAACATGAGAAAGAATTCATTTAGTGAATAGGGGGGTTGGTAATTGTTCCCTGGTACCGTTTATATGATTTACAGTATAATAATAAAAAGTGAAATAGCTAGGCATAGTGGCACTTGGGAGACTGAGGCAGGAGGATTGTGAGGTCAAGGCCAACAACCTGGCATATGGAGTTTCATACCAACTTGAGGGCAGTCCATCGCATGACCATGTTTCATTCAAAAAGGGGGAGAGGAGGGCTGGGAAGGTAGCTCATTGGGTAAGCGCTTGTCATGAAAGCACAAGGACTCTCATTTGGATTCTGGGAATTCACATACATCTGGACAGTAGCAAAGAAATCCCATTGCTCCTTTGGTGAGATCAGAGGCAGAAACAGGAGAAGCCCAGTTCTCAAGCAGCTCGCCTGGTGCACTCAGCACTGATCAAGAGACCTTGTTCAGTAGAAGATGAAGACTGGCACCCAGTGTTGTTTTGTGACCTTCATACATGTGTTGTGGCATGCCTGTATTTATTCACACATATAAATACAAACATGCATGCATGGCAAAAACAGTATCTATTTTCTGACAATTTTAACATACAGTGTAGTTCCAATGATAATCACCATGCTGTACCTTACCCCTCAGAATTGAACCATTCAGTTTTGCATGATGGCACGTGCCTACAAAGGGATGTAGAAGCAGGCTACGTTATAACTGAGAATTTGTGCCCTTTGGTCAATATTTCCCTATTGCCTCCTACCCTCAAAATCTGGCAACCAGTCTTGTATGAATTTGATATTCATACACTGTACATTTGTCATGTAATTGATATCAGAAAGCATTTTTTATTGTGGTAGCTTATTTCATTTGGTATAATTTCATCCAGGGTCATCTAGTTTCATTTAAAATGGAAAAATTTTCTTTTTTATGAATTAGTATCCCATTTACATATATAAACATATACACCACATGTCTTGTATGTAGCCACCCATTAACTGACACTTAAGTTAATTCTTGGCTACTGTGAATAATGCTTCAATGAATTTAAAAGTATGGATATCCCTTCAAGATAACAAGATCACAGGGTATGAGTGGGAGGAGCATGTCTTTAATCCCAGCACTGGAGAAATAGATCTCTGAGAGAGTTCAAGTCCAGCCTACTCTACATAGTAAGGTCCAGGCTAGCCAATGCTAAATAGTGAGACCCCCCATCTCAAAATAATAAAGGAAGGAAGGAAGGAAGGAAGGAAGGAAAAGAGGGAGGGAGGGAGAGAGGGAGGGAGAGAGGGAAGGATGGAGAGAGAGAGAAGGAGGAAGGAAGGAAGAAAGGAAGAAAAATAAAACAACAAAAACAAAACTTCCCTAAGTAAAGGATGCTGGCTTCCTCAGGAATGGGATTGTAAGACCAAATAACATTTCTCTCTTTTTAAAAAAGAGTTATTTATTTATTATGTGTACAATATTCTGCCTACATATATCCTATAGGCCAGTAAGTAGAGGGCATCAGATCTCATCAAAGATGGTTGTGAGCCATCATGTGGTTACTGGGAATTGAACTCAGGACCTCTGGAAGAGCAGTCAGTGCTCTTAACCCCTGAGCCACCTCTCCAGCCCAGAACATTTCTCTTAATAACTTTTTTGAGGAATCTTCATGCTGTTTTCTGTAATGATTGTGAAGATTTACATCCCAACAATGTATAAGGTTCTATTTTCCCCACACTGTCACCAATGCTTGTCCTTTTTTGCTGGTTTTTGAGACTCACTATGTAGCTTTGACTGTCCTAGAACTCAGAAATTCTCCCGTCTTTGTCTCTGTGTGTTGGGAGACATGGTGGCTCTCCTTGGCTTTTTTTTTTTTAACAGTAACTTTTCTAACAACAGTAGTTGTTGATTTTGACTTCCATTTCTCTGGTGATTCCCTGTTCTTTGGGAAAGTGTCTGTGTATATTCTTTGCCATTTTTCCAGTAGAGTCATTCTGTTTGTGTGCTTGTTTGCTATTGAATTGTACACGTTTCTGATGTATTTTGATTAATAACCTCTCATTAGATACATGATTTGAAAATATTTTTCCCATTCCCTTACTTCTTTTCATCTTGTTAATTATTTCTCCTGTTGTGTAGAAGCTTTCTAGTTGGATGTTGTCCAATTTATTTTTTTTATTATTTTTACTTTGTGTTGTCCAAGAAAAGAGGGGGGTTGGGAGGTGGGAACAGAACCAGCGTGAAGAACTTCATCCCAGTATTTTCTGTCACAAGCTTTGTGATTCGAAAGTTTGACTAATAATCTTTAATCCATTTCAAACTAATTTTTATGAATTATTTTATTTTATGTGGATGAGCATTTTTCCTGAATTTATGTATGTGTCTGATGCCCTAAGAGATCAGAAGAAGGTATCAGATTCCCTGAAACTGGAGTTACAGACAGTTGTTAGGTACCATGTGCATAGTGGGAACTGAACCCGTTCCTCTGCAAAAGCAGCAAGTGGTATTCTTGACCAGAGAGCCATCTTTCCATCATCTCAAGTTAATTTTTATGATGGTGTACAAGTCTACATTTACTTTCTTACACATGTATGTCTAGTTTTCCTAGCACTTATTGGAAGGGACTGTCCTTCCCTATTGTGTATTGAAGATATGGTAGTTTCTGTGCTACATTATGGAGCTATAGCTGTGTCTTCATTTACAGTAGTATTTGTAGTTAATTTATTCATTTTACATGTGTGTTTTTTGTTTTGTTTTTTGCCTGCATGTATTTCTGTACACCACATGTATATCTTGTGCCCAAAGAGGCTAGACGAGGATGTTGCATATCCTGAACTATTGACAGTTATGAGTCACCATGCAGATGCTGGGAATCAAACCTGGGTGCCCTGGAAGAGCAGCCAGTGTTCTTAACTGCTGAACCAGTTAAGTACAAGCCAAGGCTGTAGCACACACTGAAACTGATATGGTTGAGGACTCTTTGAGAAGGGTATCCGTGGAGATCATGGTCAGTAGTAGTTAGTAGAGTGTCTTGATCTAAATTAGTTTGAGGTATTCAGTGTAACGAAGCTTTGAGAATAAGGTGTTATGATCACTATTTCAATAAAATTATGATCTTGATTTGCTGAGGAAGCATCTCATTTGCTACCAGTTGAAAACCTCATGTTTAGCGACTTTAGCTAAAGCCACTAAACTTAGAGCCCAGTTTCTAAGTTGATGCTTTGTTCTTTTCTGCTATCCCTTACTTTTTCATTAAATTTGTCTTTTCTGGGAAGCCTGATAATTCCATGCACTTTAGCCCTGTAAAAGGGAATTTTGCTTACTAATAGGTATATACCATTGGTAAAGTCTTGGAAAACTTCTTTATTGGATATTTATATCTTTATCATGTATTAATTATCAGAACCAAGAAGAAATTGTTTCACTTTTCATTTCTTCTAATTTCTGATTTTTCTTGGTAACTAATTTATAAGTAGATTATTTTTATCAAACCAGACAATCCGAAAGGAAGCATATAAAATGTGATCATCTCCTTTCTCCTTTCAGCTTTGCGTTCCTTCTTTCCTCAGTGGAATATGCTGAGTAAGAAAACACTGACTCATTATGAATAGGATCGTGTAGTTTTGCTCTCAAGTGCTAAGCTACTTTGTTGATAGAAGATATATATTAAGAGAGAATTAGTGATTAAATTGAAGTAATGACTGTTTGCTGGTATTCTATTCAGCAGAAGTATCTTAGTGTTTAGTCTTTGGCAGAGGTGGGGCTATTCTTTCAGGCTCCAGGAGCCAGGGCATGTTTACCTGTCTGAGGGTCAGGTCCTCCCACTGTTTACTACAAAGCAAAGCATTATCTAAATCTTAATTCTGTTTCCTCATTCCTATTCAATAACCCAGCAGTGAAAACAAGATCTCATCAAGTTTGTTCACTACTCCCTCTGTCTTCTTCAATTTTTGAGAAGTTGAAGATGGCTAGTATGATTTTTTTGTTTTATTCACTTATTTATTTATTTATTTATTTATTTATTTATTTATTTATTTATTTATTTATTTATTTATTTATTTATTTATTTATTTATTTATTTATTTATTTATTTATTATTTGTTTGTTTGTTTTCAAGGCGGGGTTTCTCTATGTAACAGCCATGGCTGTCCTGGAACTCACTTTGTAGACTAGACTGACCTCAAACTCATGGACAGTCGCATGCTTCTGTCGCCTGAATGCTGGGATTAAAGGCATGCACTACCACTGCCCGGTTTAGTATGGAAATATTAAATAGACCTATTAAATATTAAATAGGTCTAGTATAGAAATATTAAATAAAGAACAAGCCATCTCTATTCATAGTGCTAAGGAGTCTCCTTTCAACTTTTGATTCAGAATGAAGCTCCTTCACAAAATGGCTGTTTCACAATTGTATTTTATAATTCAGGTGATTGTAGTCAGGGGATTCAGGTATTTATAGCTTATTTTCTTTAATGGGAAAAACTCCTGGATATCATTTTGCTTAGCAGTCAGTTACCCTCAACACGTATCAGTGGTAAATTTTTCTTTTCAGTGAAATGTACTCAGTAAGACATTATCCTAACAAACACACAAAAAGTGTGTGTTTTTTAAAGCAATATTAAATTATTGGTAGCTTCAGTAATTTTAAATAATAGAATAGTCTATATACAATTAGCTAATATAGAACTAATTTATAAACTGCAATCTTTAAGGCCATAAAACTGTGTGCACATCTCATTTATATTGTCAACCCTGTGTAAAAGAACCATGGTTGAAGTTAAGTTTAAAGGCATGCTTTTAAAATGTTATCTGATAGAAATGCTATATATGAACTCGGCATGTAGCTCAGTGAGTGATAGAATGTTTGCCTAGTGTGCATGAAGTCTTCAGTTTGATACCCAGCCCTGAAAAAAAGAAAGTAAAGCAAAAAAATTCATATATGCTCAAGAGGTTACAACAAAAATAATCTTTTAGGAAATATTTATGCTTAAAAGAGATGAACAGAGATTTTTATTAAAAAGTAAGTAGATGTCTTAACCTCCTAATGTTCAAACAGTTCAGATTTCCTTTTTCTCATCTCTGTATCATACCCTTATCCATCTGTATAAATTTCAGCATTGGGCATCATGGCACATGCCTATAATTCCAGTTCTTGGGAAATGAAGGTAGGAGAACCAGAAATTCAAAGCCAGTCTTAGATACTTTGGGTACATGCATGCATGTAGTACACATGAACTCAGACACACACACACACACACACACAAACAAATAAAAGCTAAAAAATAAATATTTAAAAATACATATTATTTTTCTAAGCCCATTAGGCAATTTACTGACTCTTTCTGTTGTACGGTTAGGTTTGGTTTGGTTTTTGGTTTTACTTTTCCAAGGCAGGGTTCCTCTGTGTAGCTCTCTCTGTCCTAGAATAGAACTAGCTCGGTAGACCAGGCTGGCCTTAACTCAGAGATCCACTTGCCCATTTTTGTTTGTTTGTTTCATTTTGTTTTTGTTTTGTTCTGTTTTAACACTACTAACAGACCATTCAGAGTATCTACCTCAATCATAATGCTTTCTACTACAGCACAGACTGATGGCTTGTGTTCATCAGTAACTTGAGAGGAAATGGATAGCTTGTCTGCAGTCTTCTCTTTGTACTTGACAATGTCGTATAAATAATACTGTTGGACACATGTGTTTTCAGTTCACATTTTAAGTATAGAATGATATAGTAAGAGCAAAATAATAAGAGAAGAGAAATACATAATGCAGTTTTGGAAATGCAAACATTTGTTTCAAAAAGTAGGCTATTGAAAAGTGAATCAAGGGATGGAGAGATGGCTCAGTAAAAACTTAAGTACTCTTGTTGCTCTTGCAGAGAGCCCAGATTCAGTTACCAGCACCCACATGGTGGTTCTATGGCCATCCATAATTCCAGTTCCAGGGGATTCAGTGCCATCTTCTGACCTATGCAGGTACCAAGCACACATGTAGTGCACATGCATATATGCAGGCAAAATACTTACATATAAAATAAAAGTAACACATATTAATTTTTTCTGAAACTTGATTTTTTTTTTTATGTAACAGCTCTGGCTGTCTTGGAACTCACTTTGTAGACCAGGCTGACAGAGATCTACCTGCCTCTGCCTCCTGCTGGAATTAGACGCATGTGCCACCACGCCCAGCTCAACTAATTACTTTTAAGTGAATTGAAACAAACAGTAGGGACTAGAGAGATGGCTTGATGGTTAATAACACTAACTGCTCTTCCAGTGTGGATCTAGGTTCTATTCCCAATACCCACATGCAGCTCGCAACCACCTGAAGCTCCAATTCTAGAGGACCTGTCACCTCTTCTGGCCTCGGTGGCTACTAGGTGTGCGTGTGATGCCCAGATATACATGCAAGCAACACATACACACACACAAATCACATTCAAAAACTGTTTGATTTTTAAAGAGAGATTTAATAATGATAATAACAATAAAAAAGACAAAACAAAACATACTAACAAAAACCCCTAGTATGATTGTGCATGCCTTTAATACCAGAACTCTGGAGGCAGTGGCAGGAAGCCTGCCAGCTAATCCCTATAGCAGGTTCTAGGTCAGGACTACATAGTGAAACTCTGTCTCAAAAATGAGACAACCCGGGGGCTGGAGAGATGGCTCAGAGGTTAAGAGCATTGCCTGTTCTTCCAAA
>LOEQ01003013.1:49673-60498 GCA_001685075.1 Bramus lutescens | reverse complement strand
GGTGGCTCACAACCATCTATAATGGGGTCTGGTGCCCTCTTCTAGCCTGCAGGCTTACACACAGACAGAATGTTGTATACATAATAAACAAATGAATAAATAAATAAATAAATAAATAAATAAATATTTTTTTAAAGATGAGACAACCCCCCCAAAAAAAGTGAACAAACAAAACAAGTACAAACTGAATGTATCTGTCTTCTTCGGTCTTGCACTTGTGATGAACCTGATACAGACAGGAAAAACCCAAAACCCTGAACTTTTCTAGTTATTCTTCAGTTTTCATCCAAACTCTGACTTACTGATGATATGACTACTTGAACTCTTAAGGCAGGTAGCCTCTTAAAGTGAGGATAATATATACTGCCTCATGTATTGTGTGACAGTGAGCAGAGTTCATGTCACTCACTGAAGTGCGCCAGGCCCATAGTTAAATGTTTTACTTCTCCCTTCCCTCCAGGCACCCCTAACCCCAACTCCTTGTTTTATTGTTCAATGCCAAGCTTCAGGATAATCTGCAACTCTAAACTATCTCACAGGATGTTTCTTCTGACTCTAAGATACAAATGAACAGTGGAAAGCCTTATTACAATACAATTATAAAGAAGGATGATTTATTTCCACATGATAGCCCATAGTAATAGTGTTTTGTTGATCAGGTTATAACAGATGAATATCATTATGCAGCAGATGCTCTCTTTGTTCCATGTTCTTGTCACAATTGCTCAATTTAATAAAAGGTAATTCATTAAATTTCTGTTTCTCTTGTAGTCAGGAAACTAGAGAAGATAAGGAACAATGGGAGACTGATTCTCACTGTAGTTACTTTCCACCACCTCTTATGTGTGTCAGTCATTGCTAACAGGGTTCATGTCACTTGTCAGAATGCTCTCAGACACTACAGTGGCTACAAAGAGTATGTTTCTCAAGGTGAGCTGGTGTAGGATTGCTATACAACACTTTTTTTAATTATTGTGTCTTTCACATCATGCCTCCTGATTCCACCTATCTCTCCCCCCCACACACACACTCCAAAAAAAAAATAAAATAAAACAACATAAAATTTAAGAGAAAAAGGAGGGAAAGGAAGAAGGGAGAAATCTCAGTATGGAAGCTACAGTGTGACACAGTGAGTTACATAGTAAACCCCTGATGTGGGATTCTCCTCTGTATGCTGTGAATACTATTGGTTAATAAAGAAACTGGCTTGGCCTGATAGGGTTGAACATAACTAGGCAGGGAAAACTAAAGTGAATGCTGGGAGAAAGAAGGGCAGAGTTCAGAGAAGCCATCGAAGACAGACGCTGAAACTTTTCCTGGTAAGCCACAGCCTCATGGTGATATATAGATTAATGAAGAAGGGGTAAATTAATATATAATATATAAGAGTTATCCAATAAGAAGCTAGAGCTAATGGGCCAAGCAGTGATTTAATTAATACAGTTTCTGTGTGGCTCTTTTGGGAGTCTGGGAATCCGGGAAAAGAACAACTGGCCTCCTCACAACAAAACCCTTTATCTGTACATATTTACATGCATGTGTTCATGGCAAAGAATCATTGGGACCTAGGTAGTTGCAGGGTTGGTCAGCCCACCAGCTCTCCCCTGTCTTTGTCACCAGGGTGAGCTCTTCAGCATTGCCCTGGCTAGTTCATCCCTTGCAGCAATGGAGGAGCAGCTCTCCCACTTTCACATTCTCAGGGTGGGTTCTCCACACTTAAGCCTACCTTCAGGGCCATGTCTACTGTGTTGCCCCATGGAGTATAGGAGCCACTCTCCCAAGTGCTGCAGCCAGTGAGGGGCAGGAACAATTTTCCTGCTCTTATGACCTCAGGGTCAGCTCTTCCACCTGCCTCAGTTGTTGATGGGGTGGGGTATCTCTCCCCTACCCATGCTGGCCACAGACAAATGCATAATGGGAGCAACTCTCCCATGCTCACAAATTCAGGGCTGGCTCACCCACACCTCCACCAACATGGTTGACTCTTGATGCCCAGGTGAGCTGCATAAAGCACCTTTTATTTGTCATCTAGGATCTTTTTCTTTGTTTAATTTTTAAAATGAATATCTATGAATTGCCTTAATTATATTAATGGATAAAATGTAATATACATTGTATGTTGTTTTGTTTCGAAATTCTGGTCTCACTATGACTAGTCTGGCTTCGGTTCCAGATCTAGCTGGCCTAGAACTCATTATGTAGACCAGCATTTTCTTGAACTCATGGAGATATATCTACCTGCTTCTGCTCCCTGAGTGTTGGAATTAAAGGTGTGCACCACTATAGCCAGCTACGTTGTATAATTTCTAAATCAAGTTAAATATATGATCTCCTTAGATATTTATTATTTCCATTTTAAAATACTTTTATATATATGGGTGTTTTGCCTGCACGTATCTGTATGCGACCTGCACAGAAGTCAAAATAGGGCATTAGATCCCCAGTAACTAGAGTTACAGATAGCTGTGAACCTCCATGTGGATTCTGAGAATTGAAGCCAGGTTCTCTGGAGGAGTAACCAGTGATAACTGCTGATCCATCTCCCCATTATCCCATTTATCACTGTTTTTTATGGTAACAATATTTGAAATCTTTACTTTTTGAAATACACAGTAAATAGTTATTTATTGTCACTCTATAATATAGTAAAGGTATCTCTGACTTTTACCTTCCTGTGACTTAGTGTCCTTTGAGCAATCGTTCCTAAACCCTCTTCACTCACTGTCCCCAGGCTCTGATAACCACCATTCTCCTCTCAGCTTTCATGAGAACAGATTTTGCGGATTTAACATACAAGTAAGATCACATAGGTACTTTGTCTTTCTGTACCTGGCTTGTTTATTTAGCCTAGTGATATACAGTCCCTGCTTTGTGATCACAAATAACAGATTTATCTCTTTTTATGACTGATTAGTATTCCATTGTGCCTGTGGTCTACATTTTCTTTATTCACTCATCTGTTGATGGACACTTAGGTTGATTCCATTCTTGGCTTTTGTGAGTAATGCTGTTGTAAGCATCCTGGTTTGCCCTTTTCATGCAAAGTTGCTTTTGCTATTCAAAAGTGTGTGTGTGTGTGTGTGTGTGTGTGTGTGTGTGTGTGTATGTGTTTGCATATACATCTAGAATTGTTTTTATCTAGTTTTTTATAGAATGCCATTTGTGTCTTCATAGGAATTATGGACATTGAATCTGGAAATCTCTCAGTAGTATGAACATTTGAACATATTTATTCTTGTAACCTAAGAAAGCTAGAGGTCTCTAATTTTTTCATCAATATTTTAGAGTTTTCATTATAGAGCTTTTTCACTTTTTTGATTAACTTTACTTCTAGGTATGGTATGGTATTTTATTGTATTACATTGCATTGTATTGTTTAATAGTATCCTAGCTATAGCTAGAATTTCTCTTCCTATGATAAAAACACATGACCAAAATCCGCTTGGGGAGGAAAGGGTTTTTTTCAGCTTACACAGCCAGGTCACACTCCATTACAAAGGGAGGTCAGGGAAGGTACTCAAGGCAGGAACCCAGAAGCAGGAATTGAAGCAGAGGCCATGGAGGAGACTGCTTACTGATTTGTTCCATCATGGCATGCTTAGCCTTCTTTCTCATACAACTCAGGTCTACCTGCCTGGGGTGGCATCTTCCACAATGGGCTGGGCCATCCTACATTAATCATTAATCAAGAAAATGACCAACAGGCTTTGCCTTCAGGCCATTCTTGTGGAGAACCTTCTCTAATATGAGGTTTGTTCCTTCTTCTCAGATATCTCTAACTTGTATCCACTTGACAAAAAAAAAAAGCTAGCCAGTATACATAATCACCATAAATGAGATAGCTTTCTTGATCTCCATTGAGCATAACTCACTATTGGTATCTATAGCAATATTAATTTATATATGTTGTTTGTCTTGGGGGTTTGTTTTTGGTTTTGGTTTAGGAAGCGAGCCATCCAGGCTGCAAGAGAGCCAGAGACCGGTGAGCACCCAATGAAGCCCCATGTTCCCTAGACAAACTTCTTCCAGTCTTGTGGGGGGAAAAGCTGATGCAGTACATCACATCTCTTAAAGTAGTTTGTTTTGGCTACTAGTAAAGCATATTAAATCATTGACTGCTTTAGAAATTAAGGTAAAATCATTTGTAGATAGAATTTAGTTGTACTAAGCTCAAAGAGCCATGATGGGTCTGAAATAACCTTCATTTGGAAAAATAGCAAATATTAATGAATGCCTAGGATCACTTAACATAGTCGGTGTGGGTTAGGTCAAGTTTAATTTGAATGCATTTGCTGTGGATTTTAGTGTTTTAATTGAGGCAGAAAGCTGAATTATTAGGGACAGTCTTTCCTCCCTTGGACTCTGTCTCACCCTTTCTTTGTGGTAAGATGCAAATGAACAGTAGGATAGCCAGAGAGCCTGTCAGGCAGGTATTTATGTCCATCTGGTTTTCTTTTCTCACTAATGCCATGGGCTTGGTTTTTTATGTTTGCTGAGGTTTTAGATTTGCTTAGCAGTGGTTTTAGATTTGCTTAGCAGTGGCTAGTAAAGATAGGAAAGATAATGAGCTGAATGGCTGAAATTCAACACAAGAATAATGGTTTTCTTTATTTTCACATAATTTTAAAGAGAACTAAGGTTTTTCTTCCCTTTGTCCTTGTACTTTTCCACTTAGTGTCAGTGGACTAATTGAAATTACTAGTTCTCTAGGAAGCTCTCTTGTTTCTTCCTAGTGTTTCCTCATTCATATTGTTTTGTAGCTTTTGTTCTGGACTTGCAGCATTTGAGATTTTTGATGTTCACTAAGTATAGATAGAAATAATGGGTTTTGATGTTTAGCAAGAACTCATCATTTTACCTCTGTCTTTCTATATCAGCCCTGTGGAGTTTTGTGGTTTGGGAGATTCCTTATCATTAAGTCCCGAACACCTAATGTGTGTTTATACCCTGTTGAAACCAGGTGTGAGGGTCACTAAGCAGGAGCAGCAGTTTTCTTCGGGGCTTTGCATGTGCACATGAACACTCAAACCTCTGCTCTCTGGGCTATATTTCTGCCTGGGTTATTTTGTTCTCCTTTCCATTTGACCTGATTTAATGGCCGTCTTGGTGATCATGTGCATCAGGTAGACCCTGAGACAGGGAAGAGTCTTTGCAGCCACTCTCATGAGGTGAGAGAACTTTCTTCTGAGTTGGGATCATTTTTAATATATTTGCTTCTTGGTGAATAACAAAGTGCTGTTTTCACAATACAACTCTTGCTGTGCTGTGTTTGGAGAGAACACAAACAATAAAAAGGTCATCAGAGTCAGGGTTTTCCCACTTTTCATTTTGGCTGTTCCTGTTTCTGAATGTGTCTTTTCAGAATAGATGCTCTTGGAAGGCCAGGCTATATTATTCAACTCAAACTTATTTAGTGGAAAACAAGTGTAGTTTTATTTAAAATGTATAGTTTTAGAACTATGACTTGGGGGGGGGGTAACAGTCCTTAGAACAAATGATCCTCCTCAGTGCACCATCTTCAAACCATTCCAGATTCAAATCTGTGCTATGTATATATGCATGGAAAAATATCTGTACATACATGAGGGGGAGTGATAATGAAAGTAGAAAGAACCATGAGAAAGAGGGAGATTTTAAGGGGGAGAGAAGGAAAGAGAAAAAGGATGATAATGAAATATGAAAGCAAACAGTGGGAAAAAAGAGACCAGCAAAAGCCTGGCAGGGGTGGTGTGGTTGGTAGCGGGGGAGGGGCATAATTAAAAACAAGGCATAATGGCATATGTATTGAAAACCACAATGAAAATTCTTGTTTTTTGTGTTAATTAAAAAAGTTTGATGATTAAATTTTAGTGTTTTAAAAATATTAAAACATTTGGGAAAATTTCAGATTATCTTTTAGTTACTCTGGCTCTAAGCGGAAAGGCTCTGAACGCATCAAAATTGCCTTTTCATTGAATCCCCTTTTCATGGTACAAAGACTTGATATTAGAAAACCTCAAGTTAGCTACAGAGTAGACTGCATTAATTGAAACACATAGCAACTCTGGGGACTTTCTTAAAACCTAGATTTCATGTTACCCCTAGCTTTTTACTCTGTAGAGATTAAAAGGGCATTTGCTCATTGAAATTCCGCTCTTGGCCCATTAAGTGCAAGAAAACAAGACACATTGCTTTTGCTTTTCCTTACTGGGGAAACTACTTACTGGTCTAGTCTGTCCCTCTCAATTTACATGACCAAGAGGAAACTGAAACCTAGCTAAGTTTAAATCACTTGCCCTGGGATAGACAGCTAGCTGGTTCCTGTTTGAACTGGGTACTTCTGTTTGCCAGAAGTGCCTTGGTTTCTGCTGCCTGTGGATTCACAGCCTCTCTAAGCAGTGGTGTCCTCAGCACTTGCCATAGTCTTTGGTCACAGGTAATTCTCTACCCACACTGCCATTTCTCCCAGTCAGTGGCGTGCTTTGAGGTTCAGATTTTCAGAAACTCAGAGAGGTGATCTAATGGATTTCAGTCCCCCAGTGGGCAGGTGGATGGGTAACAAGACGGATGTTTTGTGAAAGTAAAAGGCTAGATTTAAACATGACAGTGAACAAAAGCTGCTGAGGTTTGGGAGGGTGTTAGCAGAACTCTCTAGAGAGAGTAGAGAATGAATTGTAAAAGAGGAAAAAATCAATATAGGAACAAGTTTTTTCTAACAGTTCTTGAAAAGCATGCTTTTTGTTTATGTAAAGAAAAAAGTAGTTTTCTCCCAAGACCAAGAATGTATATTTTAAGAAATATTTAAAATGGCAATAATAATAATAATAAAGAAAAAAGAGGATGGTGAGGAAGAGGTTAGAAATTCTAGTTAGTTGTTGCTCAAGAAAATCTAAGCACTAGGTGGACGTGGAGACATTTTTAACTTAGAAAGGAAATGTGGCTGTTAGATTCTTTAAGGAATTAAGTCAAGAACTTATAGAATTGTTTATCTGAGCAAACCACTTTGGTTGTTTTTCTAAATCTATTTTTGCATGCATTTTGATACCTTAGCTCTTATTAATTTAATATGTAGCCCCTTTAAGGTGCGGTGTTCTGTTGTTTTCCCATGTGCTTTTTTTTCCCCTTTGGGATTGAAGTGTTCTTAACCAAGAAGATAACCTATTGTTTCTCTAAATGCGTTCTCCCTAAGCACAGAAGGGACCGCTCAAATGAGGTTAGAATTGCTGTTTGCCCCTGGGCGGTTGCCAGCAGGAAGAAAGGCATGATGGGAAGTGGTTTGGTTACCTTTCACAACAGGTGTCTTTGTCAGCGCACCTATTCAGATATCTGAGTGTGGAAGCACTGAGTCACTGCAGAAAGGAAAGTACAAAAGCAATTGCTCGGGCTTTCACATCTAGAGAGCCACGCTGCAAGGTAAAGCTCAAGTCTTCTGGCGCTCATGAATATGTGAAGAGGTTCACAGTATCTTTAAAAATACTACTGAACAGATAAAAAGGAATTTAAAAGGTATGAACAGCCCAGATAATTTATGATGCCTTGAGTCCTGATTATCATTTAATTTTTACTTGGCTAGTTATCTTTAAGATAAATGTAATGGAAAATTCTTAATGAAAATAATGCTCTAAATACAAAGCTGCATTATGGGGGTAGGGGGGAGGAAATGAAGTAAAAATGCTTTACTGGCTCCTGTAAGGGTCAAACACAGCTTGAAGCTGTTTTAATCATGAGAGTTTATTTAAGATATTGCATTTTCTGTTTAAGTAAGCCTATTAGACTTGGTCATTTCCTAACCAGGGAAGTTTGCCTTTCTGTGAGCAAGTGCTTTTAATAATGAATGCTTAATAGAAGTTGCAGAACTTCCATAGTCGTATTTAAATGACACAAGATAACAGTAATCATGCTAATCTTTGGAAGATGAAAATTCTTTAGGGAAAATACACTACATCTTGTTCTGAGTTTTCTTTACCCAATTTTCACAAGCCAGTGAGTTTAAATAACATAATCCTGGTATTGGTAGTGAAGGGCTAAAGACTCCAACACAGCAGTATTTCTTTTTGTTCTAAATAGGCATCACCAAATTGATGTCTGATACTAACAAAAAGCACTTCTCAGTGCTTTAGTACCGTTAACACTCGGCAGGTACAGGAATCAGGCAACAGGCTTTTGGAGGAACTGTACTGTCTTCTGTCTTCATTGCTCAGTACTGTACTGGGTTATATAACTTGGGGGTTTAGGGAAATTTTCTTCTTGACACATAAAGCTTGTTTGCCATCTCCAGCTATTCTCCAAAAACCACTTGTGGTAACTAAGGAATGGATAGTGTGTGACTATTAGCTGGTTTGAGTAATTAATAGAAACCTCTAAACTTAAAAGGAAGAATATTTATTAAGGTGGGGGGAACAGTTTATACATGAGACTCTTGTGTTTCTTCCAGAATCACATCAGATATTTGTATTATTTTAGTGGGAGAAAGGAAAATTATTATCAACTAGTATTGTTGTCCCAAATGAATTGTTTCCTTTTTTTATATTTTGATACTTTTTTTTTTAACAGAAATCCTCTGGGGAAAGAATTCTTTATTCCCCCTTCAGACTTCAGGAGATAAATTTAACAGCACTAAGAGTTCTATAAATTCTGAGAAATAATAATAGATTGTCATCTTTTTATTTTCTAAGAATAAGAAAAAATAAGCACTGATTGCTTTAAGAAAAATCTACTTTTCTCCCATAAGGAATCTTCATATAAATAACAATGAAGTAAGAAGATGAACTATTTGAAAATGTTTTAATTACCAAGGACATAACATAAATTAACTTTTGTTTGGGGTGTTTCGTATAGGATATTTCTAGTCAGGAAACTTCCCTTTATTTCTGTGTTTTTGAAGTTTAAAGATTTCCCAAACTTGGATTTCTCCCTGTGCTGTGCTGAGAATGCAGAAGGCATTTATGGCGTACACTTCCTGCGTAGATAAGAGATCACCGCCAGTTTTTCACTAAGAGTGAATTGCTAGGCAAGCAATTCAAGAGCAGCTGGCTTTTCTTTTTTTCTTCCTCTCTTTTTCTCTCTGGATTTTGACACTCAGCCCCTGGATCCCAGGTGGGCGTGTATACTGTCTGAGCTGTCCTAGGAGGTTTCCCCTGGATAGTGTGTTCTGGAGCTGGGGAAGGAAGAGCAGCTGGCAAGATGATGGAAGAAATCTCCATTATGGTAGCCTATGACGCCCATGTTTTCAGCCAGCTGCATGATGAAGACTTCCTCACTAGCCTGGTGGCTATCAGCAAGCCCAGGTCCATGGTAGGTGTCTCCTTGCTTACTACACTGTGGCTCCTCTTTTTCGAACACTATGGAGAGAGAGTTAGTTAGGTTCCTGTGAAGTAAAGAGAAGCATTGCTGTTGACTTTCTGTTATAGGCTACAACAAGGTCTGCTGGTTTTCAGTGGTTCTGTTGTATTATTATATATATGTCTATAGTATGTTTTAAATACTACTGTAGTGAGGTTGAGAAGAATTTTTTAATTTCAAATACCATTTTTCTTTGTGTCTTGTGTGACTGTTAGATGAAACTAGCTACAGTTTCATATATTCCATTTGGTCACTCTAAAGTAGAACATTTCTTTTAATGAGCCATAACATCTCTGTAAATTGAGCTACCTAGAAATTAAATATCTTTCAGGTCTTAAATTATCCCCAAGAAAACTATGTTCTTATGTTTGCTGTCCCATCTTTTTGTTGGTCAGTGAGGCTCACACAGTAATCTGTGTCTCTTAAGCAAACTCTCGTAAGTGTGCCTGTGCCCCTATGTGATGTTTAGCAATGCATTGCAGCAACAGAATGAAAAGTTTAACATGACAGTTCGATCTTACCAGTATGAAAACCCACTTCTCTATTTTAAGGCACAGTAATACTAAAAGTACGATGCGGCAGGTTTTTTGTTTGCTTGTTTTCCAAGTCTTAAATTACCATGGAAAAGATAAAGGTCAAATTCTGGGTTGATTCAAAGAGACTTAAAGGTTTTATCGACCAGATGCAATGTTTCTACATTGTTTAACTGCTGATCTGAGCAAGGAATTCAAAAAAGAAAAGTAAAATAATGAAAGAGGAGGGAGGAACTGGCCACCGATTAGTTATTTAATGATATTAATAACTTTATTTAATATTTGTAAGGCAATTTGATTATTTAAGAATAGTAACTCAGATATACATTGAAGAATAATGAAAAAATTCTAGAGGATCCAGCAGACCCAGCAGAGGGACTGGTGCTGAAGAAGGAAGTGGTGTTGTTGATAATGGCATCTCAGTGAGAGCACATAGGGCTTCTTTAGACTGCATTTCCACCATGATTTCTAGATGCACTTAAAAGTAGGTGGATGCAGCAACAGCAGAAGCTTAATATGCTTCTGGAGGTGTCTTCTGGAGGTGTCCAACTACATGTTTTATTAAAAATAAATGCAATTTTTATTTTTTAATTTTTTAGATTATTTTATGTGTGTGTCTGCATGTCTGTCTGTTTGTATACCATGTATGTGCCTGGTGCTCAGGGAGGTAAGAAGAGGGTACAGGATCCCCCGGAGTTATGGATGGCTGTTAGTAAACATGTGGTTGCTGGGAATCAAGCCTGGATCCTCTGAAACAACAAATGTTCTTAACCAACGTGCCATCTCTCCAGCCCCACAATGTCTATTTTTATAATTATATACATTTCGTGAAGTATATTGCCTACTGCAATACATATGCTCAGTCAGGATGAGAAAGTCCTAGATACTTAAATTCCATTATATCCATTGATTTTGTAATAGTCCAAAAGAAAATTTTTTTCTTTTTTTTTTTTTTTGGTATTTTTGAGACA
>LOEQ01003013.1:36464-49570 GCA_001685075.1 Bramus lutescens | reverse complement strand
CACCTGCCTCTGCCTCCCAAGTGCTGGGATTAAAGGCATGCGCCATCACCGCCCAGCATTTCATTTCTTTATGATGGTTTTGCCAAGATCCTCTTAAGAGTCCGAACTGACTCTTCAGAAACTTAAAGGTGTTTTTCAGACCAAAGGGGAGAAGAAACAAAACCAGATTTGGGCAGTGGGTGTAGCTCACCCACAGACTGCTTGCTTGTCATGTTAACCACCTTGACTTTGATCCTTAGTACCACAAAGGCAAATAAGCAAACAGTCCCACAGAGTGTAAGTGGAGAGGACAGAGGAGCTAAAGAAATAAACAGCATCTGAGTCATGGGGAGCATCTCACTGCTCAACAAAAATGGGCATTGTATTCATGTGTGTGGAGGGAGAATAGGACATGCGGGGAGAGGGAAATGGAAATGTGAATGACTGCATGACTGAATCTCAATGCTCTTTTCACAAATTACTTCCATGTGTAGGTAATTTGTGTATATTTGATGTAGATTTGGTTATTGACACAGAAAGTTTGATATAAGATGCATAGGATATTGCTTTCTATACCAAATTTTTAAATAAAAATTACATTTTAGTCAGATGTGTTAGTACATGATATTAATCCTGTTACTCAGGAAGCAGAGAACAGGCTTCATTGTAAGTTCAAGGGTAGCCTCATATACACAATGAGACCCTGCCTCAAAAATAAAACAAATAAAAATTACACTTATATATTTTGTGTGTGGGATGGTATGCATGTAAAGATCAGAGGACCACTTTTAGGAGCCACTTCTCTCCCTCCTCCCTGTAGGCCCTGGGGATATAACTTAGGTCATTAGATTTGAAGGCTTTACCTACTGAGTCATTTTGCCAGCCCTATACTAAATTTTTAAATAGTTTAGATATCGAGGTGCTTGTTATATAACTTCCTAAAGACATTTAGATTCCTTTATCAGATGTGATGTTTAAGATAATCTTTTGTAGGAAGTAATAGCTGATTTTGGTTTGTCTGGAAAAACCTAGAATAATTAGGACACACTGTTCACCGTTTGATCTGGTTTACATTCCATATTGACTTTTTTTGCTGCTTTGTTTGAGATGGACCCTCAAAACAATATAAAAGAAGTTGTTAGGCTTTCTATAGTATAAAACAAAATGCCTCCAATTTGAGTCACTACTGTGCTTCAAGGAGGTGACACCCTTATTAACTTACTGTAAACTCTTCCAGCTGGGTTGACCTTTGAAAGAGATTTAAATGCTTATTATAGGATCAGGTCTTTCTCTGTAATTGGATTTTATTTCATAAGAGTAAATATGTTGATTCCTTAAATGGCAAAGATGTATGATTCTAAGGTGTGGACACTGAACCCTTTATGTAGAAGTGTGCACACACATGTGGAGGTCAGAAGGTAACCTGCAGAAGAAGTCTGCTCTCCTTTCATTATGTGGATCCCAAGAATCAAGCACAGATTGTCAGGAGTTGGCAGCAGGCACCTTTACCCACTGAGCCATCTGAAGGTTTTTTTTTCTTTGAATAAAAATATAAATAAATTGACATGTGTAATGAAAATTTGGAAGTTAACTGGTGTGTACTTAAAGAAAAAACCATACCACCACTTCCTCTCATGCACATACAAGTCTTTTAACCAAGCTGGGGTGCTCACAGAAACAATCGAGGAACTCCTTGTAAATGGAGTGTCCAGCGTCTTCCAGCTCTGCCTTTTCTAGTTCTTTTGCAGGTTTTTCTTTTTCCATGCAGTCTTGCTGTATTGCCAGGTTGTCCTTGAACTCTTAGACTCAAGTTAGTTAGGTAGCCTTTCAGTAGCTAGAACTGCTTGTATGTACCGCTACTATGTCTAGCCTCAGCTATTTTTAATTGCCTACTGTAAATGAAGGGGAAAGCCACACCTGGTACACTTATTGTATTACAGGGAAAGCTTTGAATATGTATTTAAATTCAAAATGTGTGAGCTCATGTTTAAATAGTGAATAAGCCTAATCACTAATGTATACCCCAGCAGGCACAAATATTTCGAGTTAAGTGTTACTTTATATTCTGCTCAATTATTTCAACTTTCTAATTTATTGAGTAGTCATGAAAGGAATATTGCTTTCGGGTGTATGTTAATCATAGTTAATATGTAGAGTGGTTTAATGTTTGTTTTAATACAGTGTTCTAGGCACAAGTAAACTCTCTACCCTTCAGATTCTTCTTCCCCCAGTCTTATAAGAGAAGGGACCAAAGTCAATATTTATGAGACTACTATTAGATATTATAGGTAGAGCCAACTAGAGCAGTGGTTCTCAATTATCAGATATCCTGCATATAAATTTAATATAAATTAAATATAAATTTATGTTACAATTAATAACAGTAGCAAAATTGTAGTTATGAAATAGCGACAAAATAATTTTCTGTTTGAAGTCACTACAACATGTGGACCTGTATTAAAGGCCACAGCATTAGATTGAGGATCACTGACTAGAGAGTAATTGCTACCCTTGAAGAGTGAGGAAGATGACTCCAAAGGAAGGCTGGAACAGTGGGTTTGTCTTTGGAGGCTGACCAGGTGTTTACTAGGCAAGGAAGAAGATAGAGCCTTTGTGAACAAGGAACAGTTTGTGCAGAGTCTGAAAGACTGATGACTGTTTAAGACACTTTATTTTCAGGGAGAAAGATGAGGTGAAGAAAGGGTTTTACCACTATAGCTCAAAATGACCTGGAACTCACTGTGGAATCTAGACTGACCTTGAATTTGCAGCAGTCCTCCCACCTCAGCTTCCTGAGTGCTGGGATTCTAGGTATGAGCCACCATACCTGGCTTTGTTAAGTAAAGTACTTTGAAGTTACATGATCTTTTGGGTTGAGGAGTTAGCTTAGCCAGTAAAGAATCTGCTGTATAAGCAGAAGGATCTGAGTTCAGTCCCCAATAATTATATGAAAAGGTAGGCATGATGGTATTCACTTACAATCCCAACACTGGGATAACAAGAGCCTTATTTGCAGACCCCAGGTCCTAGTGAGAGACCTTGTCTCAGAAAACAAGTGGATAGCGCCTGGGGAACAACACCTGGGATTGACATTGACCTCTGGACTCCATGTGAACCCTCATACAGGAGCACACACACTAGTTAAAAATTGTTTTAATTACTTGGGAGCCAGGTAGTGGTGGCACATGCCTTAATCCCAGCACTAGGGAGTCAGAGGCAGGGATCTCTCAGTTCAAGGCCAGCCTGGTCTACAGAGCAAGTTCCAGGTTAGCCAGGGCCACACAGAGAAACCCTGTCTTGGTGAAAAAAAGAAGAAGAGGAGGAAGAGAGGAGGAGGAGGGGGAAGAGAGGAGGAGGAGGAGGAAGAGGAAGAAGAGGAAGAGGAGGAAAGTTAGTTAATGGGTGTCAGTTCAGAAATTTGCTGAATTTCTCTAAGCCTCAGTTTCCTTATGGGAGAAAAGAGGACCATCCTCGCTGGATTGCACTTGTAAAGAGCTCACCACAGTGAGAGCTCTTAACCAGTTATCTCCCTTCTGAGAAAGGGTGTCTTTTCTGAATTTCTGAAGGAAGTCTAAAGTAGGAGTGAACTGAGTAGATAAAGTGTGTTCGGGATGTAGAAGGAGAGGACACGTATGATAAGAGAAAGGGCTGTTAGTTTGCACTGCTTGATTGAGGCATTAGTTCTGCAAGAAAATTGAAGCTTTCTATACTGAAGATTGCATAAAAGATATGCTCCTTGAACTCAGAATGGTTGGAAGGCAATGTGGAACCAATAGTGGGGAGTGTGTATGAGCCCTTGTCTGCTGAGCAGACAGGCTCAGTTATATAAGCAATAATATGGCAAAACTGAGCAGGCAAGAACTAGATGGCCCCAGGGAGAAGAAAGCAAAGGGCAACAGGATAATACAGGTGAAAATTGTTGACAAGTGTCTGAACAATTGATAGTGGCAACATGAGTCAGGAGTTAGTCTTCACTTGTTCACTAGTTCTCGCAGTGGATAGATACAATATTACTACTTAGGAAGCTATAATGAAAAGAGTAACTGATTGGAATAGGTTGAAATTACTACAGGATTGTCATGGTGTTAGAATAGGAAAGTTAGATATTGTCCAAGTTCACTTTCTATCATGGTGATAAACACCATGACCAGAAGCAGTTTGTGAAGAAAAGGATTTATTTCATCTTACAGTAATACTCCGTCATTGAGGAAAGTCAGGTAAGAGCTCAAGGCAGAAACCTGCAGGCAAGAACTGAAGCAGAAGCCATGGAAGAATTTTACTTACTGGCTTCTTTTCAGTGCCTTGCTCTGCCTGTTTTCTTATACCACCCAGGACCACCTGCCCAGAAGTGGCACTGTCCACAGTGGTCTGGGCCCTCCCACATCAGTCATTAATCAAGTGTAATATACATACACTTACCTGACAACCATTTTCAATTGAGGCATTTTCTCAATTGAGGTTCCCTCTTCCTGGGTGACCTAGCTTGTATCAAGGTGAAAAAACAGAACCATAACTAACACAGATATCATGAATATAAAAAAGAAAAGATGATCCATTTTGACTTTACCATGTCCCACACCTTGAAATTTAATATCATTCTGTCTCTGAAGGAGACTTGATTGACCAGTGGTTAACCTTGACCTTTAACAAAAACCACTTAACCATATAACACAGGCTTTTCTATCTTGGCACTGGATAGATATTCTTAACTGACAGTTACCAAAATAGTACAGGACCAGCAACGGAACGGGCCTCTTTTGGGGAACTAAAGTTTTCTGTTCTATAGATGGAAATTGAGGGTAAGCATTCTGCAGTTTCTTTCCCCTTAGTGGTTTGGCACATTACATCAAGCAAGTCAAATTAAAAAAAAATCATAGCAATTCCATATGCCAGAGATGAGGGAAATAATAAAATCATTGCAGTTACTTCTAAATCATCACTGAATAAACATTTCAAGTATTGACTAGAATCAAACATTATAAAGCCAATTAAGGTCCTTCCATACTTCAGATTGTTTATTGAACTTGGTTTATTCTCATTGTCATTTAGCATATTCTTGACTTGGCACCTTATATCAATTTCAAATTAGTCCAGGGAACCAAATCTTTCCTCATTTGATTTATCAGTTTTGAAGAGTTAAGGTTCTTAGGTAGAATCCTGTATTAACTGAAACAAGTAAGGGAGTTTATTGCATGGACCAAGGTGTGTCCTTGAAATACAAGGGCAAACTTTAAGCTAGGCAGCAATACTGGGCCTGGTCTCATGCTGGCAGGCATCCTGCATCTCTTGCCTTCTAATTAATTTCTTCCCTTGCATCCACTTTATTTATTTTTCCATCCCTGGGTTTTCTAGCTTCCTCATTCTTGGGGCACAATACCGCTGCCATGCAGCACCTAGATTTATAGATCCATTGTAGACTGTGAGTAATGTTGCTGCCTTTGACTCACAGATCTATGTGCCTTTGGAGAGAAACTGATTCAGTAGCTTTAGGTAAATTGTGACGATACTGAATAGAACCCATGAGTGCATGACTAGAAATAGCAATGTTATTCTCAATAGCTCCAATCGAGACACTATCCAAAGATTCATCATGTGGTGAATGTCTAAACACACACTGGTCCACTACATACAGTCCACTACAAATGCCAATTATAAAGAATGAAATATTGATACCTGCTACAATATAGATGAAACTGACAAACATGAAACTAATAAAAGTATCTAGTCACAAAAGACTAAATATTGGATGATTGCTGACATTGGACATGAGATTTTGAAAGTTGCTAGTGAAGATATGTGGTGGATTATTCTGTATATTTTGAAATTCTTTGTCACAATTTTTAAAAAGTTCCTAGTTACTTTTTGTTGATATTTCCAAAACACTGGCTCTCAGTTTTCGCCTGCTACTAGTCATTTTGCCGCCTACCACTTTCTTGGCTGTTTTCTTTCTCTTTTTCCCTGACCTGGCCTATAACATCCTCACAACATATACACACATGGAGTGTGTTGTGCTTCCGTCTCAGTGGAGGGGACATTCCTGCCCTGCCAGCTTACTTTCTTCTTCTCAACTTCCTCTTTCACTGATCATCTACTCCCCCTTAGTCCAGACAAGTATAGCTTATAGTTCAGTTGTCTGTTTACATCTTATTAGAAGCTCTGCGGTTTTTCACTTAGCTTCTTAGACACTTCAGAGGTACTAACTACATCTTAGCTTCCAGACAAGCTTCCTTCCTGAGCACACCTATGAGATCAGGATTTCTTTTTATATGTTTATTATCCTTGGGAGGAGTGACTGTTTAATAGGACATTTATATATTTACTTATTTATTAATTTATTTTAATTTGAGTCTAACTACGTAGTCCTGGCTGGACAGAAACTCACTATGTAGATCAGACTGGACTGGAACTCACAGAGATTTTCCCAGTTCTGCCTCCCAAATGCTAGGATTAAAGACACGCACCATCACACCTTGCTCTAATAGGATTTTGTAGGTGTTTAGTTTACTGCGCACATGCAAACAAACCTCATAGTTCTAATTCCTTAGCTCCCTGTGCTCAATAATCCTAACAATCTGTGGTAGGTGCTTTAGATGAAAATTTTTATTTATGTTTGATAGCCAGAGTTGTTATCACTGTCTAATGGATAATAAGATGGAGACTTCAGGAAATTAAATAATGTTTCCCCAAGATCACATAGGAAGGAGGAAGTAGCTGAGACTGGAGGGAAGTCTGCTTTGTTACACTCCTGAGCCTCTGTAGACAGCCCTCTTGACAGTGGGGGTTGAAGCAGGGAGGAAACAGAAACACTAGAGGTGTCATCTCCACTGTTATCTTCTTGACTGGCTGTGACTGACATACTTGGGGAAGATTTCTAGGGAGTGGACTGCCAACAACACTGGGATTAGCATTGGAAAGAAGATTGCATAACTTTAAAACTAGCTGTCTCTCTGATATGGAGTGAATTAAAATAGGAATGGAGGACTCTAAAGGTTTAGTCAGAAGACATTGTTGGCAGTTACTGTGTAAAGATTGCTTGCTTGCAGGACAAGATGATTACCATTAGGGTGTTTTCATTGGAAATTTCTTAATCTGCTCAATTTGCAGCCATAATGCCATAGACTGGGTGAGGGTTACTTCCCTCTGTTTTAGAATCTGAAAGCTTAGGTCAGGGTGCCAGAACTGTGGGACTCAGATGAATTTTTTTTTTTTTTGTAGTTTAGCATACCAGAGGGCACAGAAAGAGCAAGCCTTCTTATGATTCTTCTTGTGAAAGAAAACCACCCACCCAGGACTTAATTGCTTCCTAAAGACCCCATGACCAAATCCTGTTAAGAATGGATTATCAGGGGCTGAAGAGATGGCTCAACAAGTAAGAGCACTGGTTGCTCTTCCAGAGGTCCCACGTTCAAGTCCCAGCACCCACATGACAACTCATTACTGTCTGGGACTCTAGCTCCAGTTCCCTCACACAGACATACATTCAGGCAATACACCAATGTACATAAAATAAAAATAAATTTAAAAAATGAATTGAATATCAACATATGAATTGGTGTGGGGGGGCATAGTTGGCCCACAGTGCACACATTATTATGATGTTCCAGAGCAGTAAGGGATAGATTGCTCTGAAGACTTGGAACATGGATGAAGGGTTACTTACAAGAATATGGGTGACCACAAAACAGTTACACCACAAAGTCCCACCCTATTATAGATGATGACCTCATGAAAGTTACTTTATACAAACCCTACACTATCTCCTATTACAATGGCACTGTTATTTACTGCTGTCTCAGATACTGAGAACTAGTCTTTATATACTTACAAAAGGGATGAGGTTAATTTGTAATAGCCTCAATTATATCTTATTTATTTGTTATTTTATTATTCTGTTTTATAAGTTCTTACTTCCAATGGGTAAAAATACTCTAGGATTTTTATTGTTCTTCATTGGCCACTGACATTTTTACTTAGTTTGATCATCAACCAAACATTCATTGATCTGTTACTGTGTGCTAGCTACATTATGTTCTTGGCACAAAAGATCTAGATACGCAAAACAGTGCATGGTAACTATTGTGAATCTTATAGTGGGAAAGGCAGGACACAAACATGAGCTAGTGATACTGTTTACCAGGCTTCACATTGAGCAATATGTCAGTAAGTGAGGGTCCTACTCATGCCATCTGAGACCTGAACAACATCTATGAGAATGTTAGGAAAATGTATCTCAAGTAGGAAGAACCTGGAGATAGCTCTCTAAGTGGAAGAACCAGAGAGTCAGTGTGGTTAGAACATCTGTCAGGGACAGCCTGGTGAGAGATGAAGTTGGGGAGGAAGTCATATAGGGCTGTGCAAACTAAATAGAGTAGTCAGGTTTTGTTTCTAATATAACACATTGTAATTTAAAATCGAATGAATGAGATTTTAATTGTAGTTAACAGAAATTTAAAATTATGGTTAAATTATTAGAGAAGCCAATATTGTGTCAAAAACTCACTGCAGAGCTCAAGCTCAATATCAAATTATAGTATTAAAAGTCAATGCAAGGACTGTATGCTGCCTTAGAATAGGATTCTCAGCTCAACAAACAACAGAAATAACTCTGAAGACCTGATTGTAATGCCTACATTCAGATTTCTTGCAGACTGAAAATGTAGTAGAAGCCCACTTTTATTTTTTTAATTCTTTATTTTGTTTTGAAAAGTTAAATTATTTTGGGCCTTAAATGCTAACTGCTAATGCTCAGCAGCTAAGAGCACTTCACCTTCCAGAGAACCCAAGTTCTCTTCCCAGTACTCATGTAGGGAGCCCCCCCCCCAACTATTCTAGCTCCTGGGCACCTCACCCCTTCTTTTGATCTGTAAGTGTAGCTGTTCATACATACCATATTCTCACACAAACATGCAGGGGTAGTTTGAATGAGAATGGCCCCCATAGGCTCAAATATTTGAATGCTTAGCCCAAATTGGAGGATCAGTTTAGGAAGTGTGATCTTGGAGGAGGTGTATTGCTGAGGGTTCACACCTCCTTTTGATGTTTCAAAAGCTCTTGTTGTTGCCAGTTATTTCTCTCTGCCTCCTGCTTGCTGATAAGGATGTCAGCTCTAAGTCCCTGCTCAATACCAGGCCGGCCTGCCTGCTGCCATTTTCTCTGCCATGGTAGTCATGGATCTTAACCCTCTAAACTGTAAGCAATAAACTATTGCTTCTATAAGTTGCCTTGGTTATGGTATCTCTTCATAGCAAAAGAAAATTAGCTAAGATATACACATCTACACATAAAAAACAAGTAAATATTTAAAATTATTTTAAGTGGTGCATGAAAACAAAAATGTACATTTTTGGGGGGTATCAAACAATATTTTGATACATGTAAAAGTTGTGGAATGCCTAAATTGATTAAATATATCTATTTAATTAAGAACTGATCATTTCTTTGTGGAAAAAAAAACATTCCAAGTCCTTTATTTTAGCTCTGAAGATAAAACAAACAAATACAGAGACTTAAGTAGTCCAGGTTAATTCTGAACTCTACATAGCAGAGTATGAACTTGAACTCCTGATCCTCCTACATGCATATTCCAAGTACTAGTATTAGGTCTGACCAACTTTTCTACCTTAAAAATATGTATAATACATTACTATTTTTTGTATTCACCAAACTGTACAGTGATGACCAGAATTTGTTTTCCTAACTATAAAGCAGTTGCCGTTGATCAGCTATTCCCCATTCTTCTCTACCCTGCTAGTCTCCTTAGTCTGTGGTAGCTAATTCTAGCTGAACTGGAACTCACTATATAGGCCAGGCTGGCCTTGACCTCACAGAGATCCATCCTGTCTCTGCCTCCCAAATGTATGCACTACCATGCCCTGTAGGAAATGGTAACTACTTTCATTTTGACATAATCACTTCCAGTCCCATCTCTATTTCCATAAATTACAAAATTTGTTTCCTCTTCCTTCTTTTGTTTTTGTTTTTGTTTTGTTAATGGGTAACTACATTCCCTTGGCATATAATCTACGCTTTCTTTATCCACTTAGCTGTTGGTGGACACTTAGGTTGTTTCTACTTCTTAGCTGTCAGAACAGATATCTCTATAGATTTACAGTCCCTTGGGTATATAACCAGTAATGGGATTGCTAGATTGTATAGGAGTTTGCTTTTATCTTTTGAAGAAATTTTATAATTACAGAGTCTGTGCCTGCCTAAATTCTACCATCAGTAAGGGTTCTGTTTACACAACATCTTCCTCAGCATTTGTTCCTGTAATTTTTTTTTAATGGCCGTTCTTCCTGAAGCAAGGTTAATAACTTATTGTGGCTTTAAATTCAACTTCCCTGATAATTTAACAATATTTAGTATATTTTCATGTAACTGTTGTAAAACAGAATCTTTCATTGTAATAGTCAGGACTGTAATTGTTTGGTATAAAGAAGTGGTTCTTAACCTTCCTAATTCTGCCATCTTTTAATACAGTTCCTCATGTGGTAACTCCCCCAGCATAAAATTATTTTCATTGCTACTTCATAACTGTAATTTTGCTACTGTTAGGAGTTGTAATGTAAATATTTTTGGCTATAGAAGTTGGTCAGAGGGTTGCAATCAACAAGTTGAGAACCTGTAGACTAAAGAAACTGTTAGTTAAATATAAAGTGTATATATATATATATTATATATAATGGGAGGGGGGTTCTCAATAGGGAACTGGTACTCACTCTGTAGGCCAGGGTGGCCTTGAACTCAGAGAGTTGTGTCTGCCTCTGCCTTCTGAGTGCTCAGACTAAAGGCTTGTGCCAGCACTGCCTGGCCATACTATCATTTTAATTTAAAAAAATATGGTAAGTTTTGTCATAGGATCTCATAACTTTTTAAATATTTATTTATTATGTATACAATATTCTATCTGCATGTATGCCTGAAAGCCAYAAGAGGGCACCAGACCTCATTACAGATGGTTGTGAGCCACCATGTGGTTTCTGGGAGTTGAACCCAGGACCTTTGGAAGAGCAGGCGATGCTCTTAACCTCGGATCCATCTCTCCAGCCCCATAACTTTTCTTGTGTAGAAATTCTGTGCTTTTGTTTTCTAGGTGCTTTGAGAGGGTCAATTACTGTTTTGTATGTTTCAGTTCATATTGTTTGTTTGTTCATTTGTTTGCTTGAAGTAGCATCTCATGAAGCCCAGGATGGCCTCAAACTTGCTTAGCCTGCCCCAGAACTCCTGGTCCCTTTATTCTACCTCCCAAGTGCTGGGATTGCAGGCACATACCACTATCACTTGTCAACACAGTTAATAAATTTGTGAAGCAATCTAATGGCCAAAGGTTAAAGATTTTTTAAAACCTTTTTATTTTACCTTTTTATGGTAGCATTTCTACTATCTACTGTGATAGTACATTTCTTTTACCCTTGACTTTATTGAGTCTTTACAAACTACTCAGCAGACTTGTATAGAAGTAATAGTTCATTTTCTGCTCGTGTCTTTTTATGTATAAACATTTATAGGCTTGGGAATAAATGCAGTTACCTCTATGAGAATAGCTTAATACCCTCAAGAGTTTAGTATTTTCAGAGCACTAGATTTCCTTATACGAGGAAGGGAGAACATTAAACAAGCAAGAATATAGGGATCATTTTTTTTTATTGAATGTGGCTCCAGAGCAGGCGACCATCAAGTACATTAGGACATAACAATGTAAGTGTGTCGCTCCTTTGTGGGTGGCTAGAGTTTGAATAGCTGACCGTGGCTGAGAACTGATGGGCATTGCTGAATTTTATTAGCTCTGCTGTCATTGTATGATTATGGACACACTGGAAAGTTCATGGTTACCTCAATGGAAAACATCAGTTGATCAAACCTAGACCTTCATCTAGCACACTGATTTTGTTTGTGCTACATTGCTTTTGTCATTTCTTTTTTAATATACAATTCTGCACTGGGGTGGAATGTTTGTCTTCCCAAGTTTATTTCATTTAGCATGCTGATATCCAGTTCCATCTATTTTCCTATCATTTTTCCTGAAACTTTTAAGTGAATTGGCACTTTTCTTTCCTGTTCCTTCCAAAAGTAATTATGAACAGAAATCTTGCCAATGCAGCTCTAGGGTAACAGCACTGTTATTCCAACCTGGTCCATCTCTGTAATCCAGGGATTCTCAATTGTTCTGGAGTCATGGAGTTCTTTGGAAGTCTGGTTGAGTCTACCAACCTAGAGCAGGAAAATATTATTTTTCTCTTTTTTCTTTGCAGGAAAATATTTTTTAAGTGTAGAAAGTACACAAGGCAACATAGAAAACTAATGATACTAGAATACACTTGTCAAGGCAAATAAAAATCAAGTTTCTGATATTGTAGTATATGCTTCTTTATTAATACAGTAGACTACAAGGTAGTGCTAGTAAATTTGCTAACTAATGCAATGTCAAAAATGAAAAATATAAGCAGTATTTTGAGATGGAAACACTGCCTGTAGAATGGCTTAAAATATTTGTAGTATTTTTTTGGTACACTTACAAATAATTCAGTTTATTCTTACCTGCATTTATAACTGAAAGCTGATAAATTCAATTAGAGGTTCAGAGAAATAGTTGGGTTTTTTTTTTTCTGTCTTAGCACAAGAGTAGTGAATTTTCTCCATGGCTTAACCACACCTTCCTGGTGTGGACTCTCTGTGTTTCTTTGGCAAATAAAATAATTCTTTTGTGTGTGTGTGTGTGTGTGTGTGTGTGTGTGTGTGTTATTGTTAATCTCTTACTAACTCTTAACCTCTATAAGAGCAAGAGTTATGTTTGGTTTTATTTACCATTTTCCTTCCAGCCCAACATTCTGTTCACTGTACACATCATGCATACTCAGTGAATAGTACTGGAAACCAGTAATGAACCATACAGGTCTAATTATTGGTCTGCTGTGTGCTTGTGACAAATATATACATCAGTATTTATGCACATAAGAGGGGAAATATTAATTTAGTTGTGTTGTGAATTGAACTCTAGGCCTTATGCTTTCTGTGCAAGCACTGTACTTACCTACATTTATATCTACAAAGTTATTTTTTAAGATTTATTTATATATTATGTAATCAGTGTTCAGCCTCCATGTATGCCTGCAGGCCAGAAGAGGGCA
>LOEQ01003013.1:18866-34968 GCA_001685075.1 Bramus lutescens | reverse complement strand
TCCTTCCTTCTGCTCCTCATTTGGACCTTGGGAGCTCAGTCCAGTGCTCCAAAAAAAAAAAATCAGAATTTGTCAGGATGTAGGGGAAAAAAGCATTCTAGACAGAAAGAATAGCACTTCCAGGAGCATGTGTTGGAATTTTAACTTCTTTCAACTGCAGAAAGAAGTGAGAAAGTGGGAAATAGTTGTGAGAATTTGTGAGTCTAACACTGAATTAAGTTCACTTGAGACTGGCTTTAAAATCATGGCAGACCTCTTACCTCAGCCTCTGAGTGATGGGATTATAGATGTGAAAGCAATTATTTGCAAAGATACAGTTATGATTCTTTCTAAAAAGAAGAGCTTTAAAATCCTGATCCATTTGCCTCTATAAACCTCGTTGTAGCTAGTTATAGAGGTCTATACAATGAGGGACTTCCCTTACATATGCGGATATCTTTCAGAGACATACAGTTTTTCCATTTCAGTTGTCTTTAAGAACCTACTGCATACCTTTTCCAGGTTTCTTTGTGTGTGGATTTTGTTTTGGAAACAGTTCCCTAGCAAAGCACTTCCTGATCTTGACAACAACACGGGATGCAGGGAAGGATGTGAAGTTTTGTCGAGTTAGAGACTCAAAAGTCCTTTTTCTGGAATAACCCTAATATTGTTAACAGCCAAGGGCTCCACTTGCAGTCTGTTGGAACAGTTGGTGGCACATCCTTCACAAGGCTGTTCTTAGAGTGTAGGAGTTAAAAAATATGTCCACAGCAGTAATGTCCTGTCTGAACATATGTATCCTACTGTTAGAGAAGTGCATTGAGGCACCTGCCAGTCACTCACTCTCCCATTTTTTATCCTAAGAATCGCAAGGGGCTTTGGTGCACATTCTCAGCTATCTATTATTGTACTACTCCAAGCTAATAGATGGTGACAATTGTAATGATTAGAAATTCCATAATCCAAGGCAGTGTCAGAACTATACAGTATATAATAAATGCAAAGAATCAGGATAGCTCTTCTAAATAGCCAAAGTGTAACTCCTAAACTCTCTGTAGAGTGCTCCAGCCCAATACTCACAATTACATTAATTCAATTCCTTCATGTAAAAGGATAATTTTTATCACTACTGCCTGAAAGGTGCAAATTGCTTTCGGTTTTGAATGTAGGCTGCTCAGCTTCCTTCTTTTAAATACATGTCCCACTTAAAGCATTCATGTCACCAGCAAATGTGTAGTACAAATTGTCATTGACTTGAACTCTTCAGAGATCTGAGCAACATTGTGTAACCTTGAGAAATAAGGTGTAATTTGTCATTGAAGGTTGGTACAAGTACTAACTGCCTTAATGAGCAGCTTTCACATTGACGAGGCAGTGCATAGAAGAGAATACGAAAGTGGACTAGGAAGGATCTGAATCTATTTTACTGATGACTGAGTTAGCTGAACTCTCTGAAGTTCATTTTTCTCCTGAGACTTACCTCACACTGTATTCACCTTCTTCCGGATTATTGTTAAGACTGAAGCCTGGGGCCTGGAGAGATGATTCAGTGGGTAAAGGTGCTTGCTACCAAGCCTAATGGCTTGAATTCATTCCCATAGCAGGAGTAGAGAACCAAATGACACAGACTTTCCTCCTACCTCAGTGAAGAGAGCATGTACTCTCACATGTGTGCATGTGTGTGAGCATACACATAAAATAAATATGTAACAATACTTTTTGTCAAGAAGGATTGAGACTTGGAGTACTACATTTGGTGCAAATGAGGTACAAACTACCAGGTTGTCTAACAGACTTCCTGGCAAAAGACAAGGGCCTTTTCTCCATCCTTATCAAGCTAAAACATGACAGACATTCCACTAAAACTGGGCAAATAAGTATTTATTTTGTTGTTTCTGCTATTTTTTTTCTGTCAACTCTCAATGGGACTTACAAAGTATTGAAAATATTTGGATTTCATTATTTCTTTTGGACAAGTAGTATTATATTATGTAAACATATATATCATTTATCCATTCATCCCCTGAAAAGCATCTAGATTAATTTAATATTTTGACTATTTTGACTAGTGCTGAAATAAGTATGGGATTACAAGTTTTTTTGTTATTACTATAAATATTTCCCCTCTTTTGGGTATATACTCAGTGGTAGAATTGCTGGATCAGATATGGTAGTTCCGTCTTTAGTTTTAGGGAAATCTTGATACTGTTTTCTATAATGACTGCTCCAACACCCATGCCTAGCAGTCCTATTCCTCTTGGTCCTCACCTGCATTTGCTATTTCTGGACTGCCTGATAATAGCTGTCCTCACTGGGGTGAATGATGTTTCACTGAGGTTTTCATCTGCATTTCTCTGATGATGGGTGAGATTGGACATCTTGTCAGCACTGCATGAACACAGAATGAAAAGAGGAGCACATTCTGTGTATTCAGTCCTCATATTCATGATGGAGAGCCTTTATTTTCTTAAGGTTTATTAAGTAACTTCAAGGTCACAGTGCTGGGAAGTAGTGAGAGAAGGGTGTGGGCACAGGCTTTCAGCTATGGGTCTGTGCTTCTTATTCTTATTCTCAGTGCATAGCAGTTGTGCTTTGCACTCATGTAGTAGATATTATATTGAATATTCCTTTGATTATGTATCACTTTGATATTCAGAATCTGGACTTTTTTTTACTGTTCAGCAGTTTCTCAAAAGGTGGTAAGTTAGATATCAAACCTATAATTATAATTTCCTGGATTATTGAAGCATGGCTCTTGAAGTTGAATGTTGCTTTAACATGATTGGCATTGTTTTCAATTTTTTATTCACTTTCTTTAGGGTATTTAAGTAGCAAAATAACAAAAGCTTTGTATGTGAGAAAGAAGCTTCGTTCCATAGCAAGCTTAACTGGAGTGTCTGGTGTAGCCTGTTTCTTTTTCAGTCTTTTAAGCTAACTTAAACTCTTTAATCATTCAATATTTATTATTTACTTTGCTCAGTGATGTGTTAATACTAAGAGTAAAGAAAATGGGTGCATTTGGTTCCTGCCTTCCTGAGATTTATGGTTTTAGAGATATTGATGTTGAGAAACTCATGTTTTATTGTGACACAACCTTCCTTAGTTCTGCTCTGTATTTGAGTAGTCGCTGATGAAATTTAGATGTACAGCTAGAAAAGGAAATGTTTAGGAAATTAGGAAGAGATTTCTGAGCAACTGATTAACATTTCAGAATGAGTATCCCTAAACCAAAAATCTAAAGTCCAAATGCTCCAAAATTCAAACTTTTCCAAATACTGACATGTCATCAAAAGTGGAAAGTTCCATTCCTGGCCTACCATGAAAGCAGTAGGGAAAAAAACAGTTATAGTTTTAAAATATTTTAAATTTGTTTTCGATCTATGTATAAATTATATGTAAAGTATAAGTGAATAGTATGTTTAGACTTAGGTCCTATTCCTAAGATACCTTATTTTATGCACTTAACTATTCCAAAAGTAAAAGAAAAAATATCCCAAATCTGAAATACTTCTGATCCCAAGCATTTTTGGATAAAGGATATTCAGTTTGTATTACTATGTAAAATCATGTAATAGTGGATGTAGGTAGATTAAAATAAAGAACTTAGCTTATAGCCAAGGCCTTTGGGCTAATGTCATACTGATAGTAAAGTTTACTATTGTAGGGATAGTATCTGTATATAGACTGCCATTTCAGAGAAAGTGGCCATGAGTTCATTTGGGGGGCTACTCTAAATTCTTTGCATAATGTGGTAGTTTAAAGGTTGTTATTATAGGAGATTTGAGGTGATAAAAAGCAAAGCAATTTTGATCAGGTATAAAGCATACAGTTTCAGACTCTGATAGGATGTTACAGTACATAAAATATTTGATGTTTCCACACAGTCACAGTTTGGATGGATAAAGGGAAAGCTATAATATCAACTAAAGATTCACTTACATTGGAGAAAATGTGGGTTTAAAATTCTATATCAAATTAAAAAACATTAACGAATCACTTAATGTGTTATTAAATGATATTGCTGTAGTGGCTTATGTTGGAGATTGTGGATTTTAATTTTTCTGTAATATGGTAGAAAACCAAAGCATTGCTCATGTTAAGTGAGCTACACCCCCAGTTTTTTTACTTTAAATTTGACATTCTAGTGGGTGCGGCAGTACCTAATTGTGTTTTTCTTTGATTTTTAAAATTGTGATAAAATGTATATAACAAATTTTGCCTTTTAGCTTTTTAATTTATCCCTTCAGTGGCCTTAATTATATTCACATCAGGCAGCTCAGCAGTGCAGTAGGCATCTCTTCAGTCTCATCTACTCAGATGTTACAGAAGTGTCATCAAACTTTTCCTCAAAGCCATTTCACACCCAAGACAGAGTCCGTGTGCTTCATTCTTCCCCAAGCCCTAGAACCTCTAATGTATTGGCTCTCTCTATAAAGCTTTTTAAATAGTTCATATAAATGAGTTTTATATAAATGTTTGTCTTCACCCAGTAATTAAGGATATTGAGATCTTTCCTTGAAACCTAAAACCTGAAAGCATGATCACAACAGCAACAACGTATTTTGTGAATAAGTATATTATCTATTTAGTAGTAGTATCTGTCTTTTATATTTCAAGGTGTTGAAATTGCCTGTTCAAATACTTTTATTATGGAATTGAATCATCATTTATTGCTATTAAAACCAAAGTCTCTTCATTTTCCATGATCTGCTAAGGTGCTGTGTATAGAGACACAAAACTGAGCCGTGTGAGATGCTTTGTGTGCCCAGGTATGGGCTGTGCTTGACAGTGTAGAGCAGAGATGAAGGTGACTGTTTCCAAACACCTTCCAGACTAGTACTGACTCCAGTTGTCACCACCTCCACCCCCAGGAACATCTACGATGTGCTGACAAGGCTCAAACAAATTCACGCTTCTTGTTGTTTCTCGTACTGCTATTCACATTGGTTCCTACTATCTGCAGCCTGTTTTCCTTTGTAGGTCAAGACAGGCAATAATAAGATTTGAGTTATTTTTTTTTCACTTTTGAAAGTGCAAGGTATAAACTGAGTTGGGTGAACTAATTGTTTAGATAAAAATCAAAGCCAAGAAAGATTGGTCAAAGGCATTTTGTGTGGCAGGCAGGTGTTAATGAGATACACCATATGCTCTGTATCCAAATGAGACAGATGATTGTGTTCTGTTCTGTGGATTTTACTACTTTCCGTGCCAACTGCCACTCAAATTTGTCTCACAAAAGGTACCAGGCAGGAGCTACAGACAGACCATTCCACATCCATAGTCCTGGAAAAATCATTCAAAGATATGTCCAAGACATGTGTGTCATCCTACATAAGCTGATCTTGCACTCAGAAGTGGCCAGAGCACATGTCTTATTAGAAGAAAGAGCAGCAAAATTCAAGTTTATCCATCTTCTTGAGATTATTCCATAATCTCAAGAAGCTTCAGTGTTCTTGGAAGAGTGCCCTCAGATCTGGAATGCCTGTGACTTCAAAGCAGGTTATAAGCAAGGACAGATTGGAGGGCACAGACGGAAACTGTTTGGAACAGTGCCAGCTGTATCTAATTATTTAAGTTTAGTTAATATGGAAAATGTATATCATCTAAAAAGGAAGGTATGCCAGTTAGTTGAAATTGGTTGAATTCTTATTCCTTTAGATGGTCAGAAAAGGATCTATAATAAAATTTATTTTGGTTATATATAGTCTATGTCTTAGGAGTTTTTGAACTCAGAAGCTAGTGACAATCATTGAAATATGTACCAGTTTTAGAAGGCTTTATTTTATTTTATGTATACAAGTGCTTCACTTGAATATATGTGTGCAGTTTTACCATATGTGTTCCTGGTACCTGTGGAAGTCAGAAGAGGGCATTGGACTCTCTGGACCTGGAATTAAGGATGGTTTTGAGCCATCATTTGAGTGCTGGGAATTGAACCCAGATCCTGGGCAAGAGCAACAAGTTCTTAACTGCCAAGCCATCTCTCCAGCCCCCCCCCAACTTTTTGTCCCTTTCCGTGTTTTGTTTTTTGAGACAGGGCCTCACTCTATAGTCCTAGATAGCCTGAAACTCTCTTATGTAGACCAGGCTGGGCTTGAACTCACAGATACCTGCCTGTAATATATATCATTTTTGTGGTGTCAGCTGCTGATTGCTTTCATTTCTGCTCCCATTAAGCAGCATCAGTCTTCAAATTTTAATTATTGCCTAGCACTGTGGGAAAGCATGCCTTTTATAAGACACAGACATCTCATTGGATTTCAGTGGAGTTATCCAACATAGGCTGTTCTCTCCAGATCTTTTTAGAAGAGCTATGTAGTAAAACCATCCAGCTCAAAGGATTTTGATGGTTTCCCTGAAGGTTTGACTAGCACATAGTTGTGATCAAGGTAACATCAGTGTTTTCAGAGACACTCCTTTTGCACCTGTGGGCTATCACGTAGGGCATGCTGTTTCTCATGCTGAAGAACAGCATGCCTCCCCCAACCCTTGATTGACTCCTCTTAATAAGGCAAACGTGTCTAGCAAAACCTTTTATCCTGCAGATTTGATGAGACTTAACTCTGTGTCACCTGGAATAAAGAGCCCTTTGACTTCTAAGCACATCTCCTGGTATGCCTGCCTGTTCTAGTATATTTATATCTTAAGTTTTATTTTTAATTTTTAAAATAGTTTTGTCTTATTTTGTGTGTATGGGGGGAGTGGGCGCATGTGAAGATTAGAGAACAGCTTGTGTGGTTTAGTCTCTTCTACCATGCAGGTCCCAGAGATTGGCAGCAGCAGGCACCTTTACCCGCTGAGTCATCTCAGCCAGTTCTGTTCTGTTTTAAGTGGTATGGAAAGTAGGTAAACTCGCTCTTTACTATAAGTGGGTTGTCTAAAATAAAGGTTTTTATAAAGGCTCATTGGAGTAACCACAGCAGAAAGGGGCAAGTTTTCACTTACTGCTATGTTAAAGTCAGTGTTTATATGGCATGAAAATGGTTGGCAATTCTTTGCTTCAGAAAAGAAGTCTCAATACCCAAAAGATAGAAGCAAATTGTAAAGCTTTGGTAACTTTCTGAAGCACTCTTTAAATGCATGCATTTTAGATACATTCTAGTGTCCAGGATAGATTTCCTAGCATATTTATCTACAACAGATCTTAAATATTGAAACTCAACAGAAGTTGACGCATACATTTTTCTGTAATTAGATAAGGACACACTTATTGCTAGTCTGAAAACGGTTCATAAAGACTGCCTAAGTCATCCCTGTGCAGATGACAAATGTTGAGGGATGAGCTACATTTTTTTCATGTTTTAAAATGCTATATCATCCTAAATTCTAGTGATTTTTTTCTCAGAGACACTCCACATTTGGAAGGACCAAGGACAGTTGGTATCTTAGTAGTTCTTATAAACTAATTCCATCTAAGGGTCCTGGGTTAAATTGTAGCTCTTGCCATTTTCTTGCCTAAGTGGAAGAAAATGAGGACACAGCCTTTCCTTGTAGGAGTGTAATTATGAAACTGCACATAGTAGCTTTGGCTCACAGGCACACCCAGTCATACAGTCTCCCCAAGCCTTCGACATGACTAACCCAGAATGCAGTGAAACTCAGCCCAGAGAAAGCAATGAAGACAGAGCAGTGACTGGATGTTGAGTGACTGCTTTCTCAGTCATCTCTTCCATGCCATACCCTGCAGTGCACACAGGAGTCTTTCATAGGGCCAGGCTCAAACTGGGACAGGAAAGAACTAGTAAAGCTATGGGCCAGCAATATGGTGGCCTCACTTACTTGACTTTTGCAAAAAGAGTCCACCTAGATTGTTCACTTTTTAGAACAACTTTATAAAGAGATAATTTATATATCTTATATTCCCCTGCTTGCACCAGTGACATAGAAAGCTGTGTTCATTGTCTTACCCCAAAACACCTCCTCATGTTCATTTGCAGCCATTGATTTTCCCATCACTTGATCTACTTTCTGCCTATACTTTTACCTCCTCTGAAAATATACAATTGCAATATTATGGTGGGTAGTATTTTTGTACTGGCTTCTCTCATTTAACAAACTGATTTTCGAGACTCATCTGCTATGATGTATATGAGTAGTTTCTTCCTTTTTAGTGCATATTAGTATTTCAAAGTGTGAGTGCCTCAGTTTTGTTTATCTGTTGGCTAACTGATGAGCTTTTTGTTTTGTTCTTTTTTAAAATTTTTTTTGAGATAATAATATAATTACAACATTTCTCCCTTCCTTTTTCCTTCCTCCAAGCCCTCCCACACACCCCTTCTTGTTTTTCAAATTCTTGGCCTCTCTTTTCATTAATTTTTATTGCATACATATATGTATATACATATATATTCCTAAATATAACCTGATCAGTTATATCAGTGTAATATCACATGTATGTATGTTTTCGGGACTAACTATTTGGTACGGATAACCAATTGGTGTGCTCTTCCCTGGAGAAAACTTTCTCTCACTGTCAACATTGCTTAGTTGCCTTTATGAACTTCTTGTTTCTACTTTTTGACTACTGCAAATAATGCTGCCATGGACATCCACACCCAGATTTTTATTTCTCTTGTGCCCATAGTCTCTTAGTCAGTACAAATGTAACTTCTAAGAAATTCACATTTTTTTAAATCACATTCTGTGTTCCCAGCAGCCTTGTAAGGGCATTTTACGTTATCCATATCCCCTTCTATACTTGGTGTTAGTCTCTTTAGTTATGACCTAGATAATTAAGCAAATATATAGTAAGTAGTTTCTCTTTTGAATTTTTATTTTATTATAAGTTTATTTACTTTTACTTATGTGTCAGAGGCATGTGAATACAGGCCAAAGCATCATGTGATTTTGGAGTTGGAGACACAGGCGGTTGTGAGACGCCCAGCTTGGTGCTGGAACCAAACTCAGGTTCTCTGCAAGAGCAGTATGCACTTGTGGTCTCTGAGCCATCTTTCCAGCTTCAGCTTTCTTTGGAAATTTGAATTTGTATTTTTTTGTTTTTGAGTGTTGAGTTTATTTGAGATAAAGGGAATGGGAATGGAAAAGAGAATGGGGGAGAGAGAGAGAGACAGAGAGAAAAGAGAAGAGACAGGAAAATCCTACTGCTCCTTCAGAAGCGAATTTCTATTTTTAAATAATGTTGAACATTATTTTTTGTTTGTTTGTTCATTTTTCAAAACAGGATTTCTCTTTGTAGTTCTGATTGTCTTGGAAGTCACTCTGTAGATCACCCTGGCCCCAAACTCAGAGATTCGTCTGCTTTTGCCTCCTGAATGCTGGGATTAAAGGTGTGAGCCACCACTACCCAACTATTGTTGAACATCTTTTAATGTACTTGAAGAAGGATGCTTAAAAATAATCTCACACTAGCTCAGAATTGATAAATACATGTCTATTTATTTAGGAGTAAACTTACAAATCAGAATCCTCTGCTTGAATGGAGATCAGAAACTGAAATCCTCACCCGAACAGAGAAGCTGGGAAAGAGGCCGGATGCAGGCTCTATATCAGCATATATAGTATAAGAGGCTACGCCTCAGTGGGTGGGTAACCACTGGCTGTAAGACTTCCTACAGCATGTACTTTATTGGCAACCTTATGTTTTCTGTAGAATAATCGCTCTTCAAAGTATTTGCTTATTTTAAATTGAATTGCCTTGCTAGTGCATTGTAAGAGTTCCTTATAAGATACACACACACACACACACACACACACACACAGTATTCTGGACACAAGCCCTTATCAAATTTGTAAATATTTTTCTCAGTTTATAGCTTTTCTTGTATTAAAGAAAAAAAAAGTATTGGTTGGTTTTGTTTTTTTCAAGACAGTTTTCCTGTGTAGCCCTGGCTTTCCTGTGTGTGAATGAAAGAGAGGCAGACAGACAGACACACATATTGGNACATGGGCATTTGCACACAGCTACCCATGAAAGCCAGAAGTATCAGATCCTCCTGGAGCTGGAGTTTAAGGTCATGAGCTGTTTGATGTGGGTGTTGGGAAGTGAACTTGTGTCCTCTACAAGAACAGTACATGCTTTTGACTGCTGAGCGATCTCTCCAGCCACCTATTTCTTTCTTATTATAATTTATTTTTGATAATTTCATACATGTGTACAACAAAGTATCATCATATCCACCCCCATTTTCTTCCTTCAAATCCCTTGTATACCCCCCAAACAATGTCTTCTTCCCAACTCCATATTTTCAGCTACTGCCCTTTCTGCCCTTGGGTTTATTTTTGTGTTTGATTTTGTTTTTGATGACCTACTAAGTCTAATAGTATTGTCCATATGTGCGAGAGTACACAGCCATCCACTGGAGAATGGGAAATAAAACACCCTTGAGGAAGAAGGATTTTTCTTTGCCAGAATCTATCAGCTGCTGGTAGCTCCTCAACAAGGTGTGAGGCCTGATATGCTTTCTTCAGTGATGTTGCCTTAACCTTTGGGATCAAATATGCCTACTACACATGCTCTAGATCTGTAAGAAAGAATAGACAGACTAGGGAAGGGGGGTGCATATCTCTTTCTTTGAAGGAAGTTTCACATCCCACTTTATCTTAATTAGGTTTCTATTGCTATGAAAAGTGCCATGACCAAACAATCTGGGGGAAAAGAGTTCACTTTATCTTATGCTTCAATGTAACCATCTATTATTGTGAGGAAGTCAGGGCAAGAACTGCAGCAGAAACCACAGAGGAACAATGTTCCTTGTGACTTACTCAGTTTTCTTTTATCATTCAGTACCAGCTGCCCAGTAGTAACACCACCCCCAATATGTTGGGTCCTCCCCTATCAATTAGCAATCAAGCAATCAAGAAAATTCCCCCAAATTTGCCTACAGGAAATCTTATGGAGGCATTATCTTAATTGTGGTTCCTCTTCCCAGATAACTCCAGCTTGTATTAAGTTGAGAAAACAAAACAAGACATAGTTCTATTCATTCCATTGATGACAACATGTCACTGATGATTATAGATTGAAAGAAAACTTGGTTGTGTACTTTGTAGCTGAAGGCTCCATCAATTAAAGTATTTTAGTCAGCCCAGGGTGCCATAGCAAAATATCAAAGACCAAATGGACAGTTACTGTTCTGAAGTCTAACACATTCAAGACCAAAGTGCCAGTAGATTTGGTTCTGGCGAGGACCTTGTTTTGTATAGGAAGCTGCCTCACACCTGTTCCTTCATGGAGGAGATTAAAAACCAATTCTATATCAGAATGTTAAACATATTATGGGTACTCTGCCTTCATGAACTCTTCTGGACCTAATTAGCTCCCAGGGGCCTTCCTCAAAATACTCCATTGCTGGTTAGTGCTTCATCATCTCACTGTGGTTGGGGAGGGGAGGGTGCACATGAACGCTCAGTCCATGTCAAGGGACATACATTTACAGACAATTCTCAAGTTATGCCTCTAACTATATTAAAATTGTATCTCCTGTACTATCAATGCTCTGCTTAGTGACATTTAAGTTGGTGATGGACTATATGGACTGTATGGGTCCATACAGAATATAATGATAATGATATTGTAACAGTCTTACTTTGTATAAGTTAAGTATATACAGATATTTGCATAATGTCAAAATCACCTAAGGTAACACTTATCAGAATATATCCCTATGGTTAAAACACATGGCTATACTTGTGAGTCTTCATAGATAAAAAATATAATGCATCCAAAAATAAACATTGGCAGTTGTCATGGTGTTACACACGTAATCCTGGCACTTAAGAGGTAAGGCAAGAGGATCAGGAATTCAAGTCCAGTCTTAGCTACACAATAAGTTTAAGCTAGCCTGGGCTGTATGAGACCTTGTCTCAGACGAGGTGAAACATAGAGCATTTACTGTATAGAGAGGCTCTGTTGTGAAAAAAGCAGAGACTGCTATCAGTGAGGTTGTCACAGTTTAATAATTGGTGAGTTGTAGTGGAAGTAATTACAGTGTTATAATAGATTTTATTTCAGTACTGAAATAGCTGTTTTTATTTGTTGAATAAAATCACTATAGATACAAAACATCACCATTTACAGGTTTTTAGCTGCTTTTATGTAGTAATTCTTCAAAACCATGGGCTTTTCAGGGTGCTAGGGTATTTTTTCTGTATCCAGAAAAGAAGTCATTTGGCTTTGGTTACAAAGTAGTCTTGTCATCCTAAAGTATTGTAGTCTGAATGAATACTACTAAGAGGACTCTGCAATTTAGGATTGTATTTTGGAAAGAGCTCAGAACTGGAAGTGAAAGAAACTTAACATATATCCCAGCTCTGTGGCTGATTTGGCTGACCTTAGTTTCCTTGACTTTAAAATGGGAACTGAAAGGTTGAGAAAAACGTGTTTTCTTTTTTCTGTCTGCCCTTTACAGGTCACCAGCAGGGCATATTGCTGTTCACATTAGAGCAAGCCTTCACCCCTAGTTAATTTCTCTGAAAAGGAAGTAGACTTATCTCCCAGATTCTTCCCAACCCAATCAAGTTGACAAACAAGATTGTCCCAAAGAAGTAGCATTTAAAAATCATTCCATTGTTGTCCTCCTTTAAGACAGACTGAAAGACTAAGTGACATGGATGATCTTAGTGAATAATGCTATTGATTCTTAGAGGACTCCACATCATTCTTGTACCTTCTTCAGGTTAGCACTTGGTGGTGGTGGTGGTGGTGGTGGTGGTGGTGGTGGTAATGAATATGTGTTCAACTAAACTTAGTTTTTTATATAATGAATATTCCCATTTGTTTTATGAGAAAAGACAAATGGATGTCCTTTGTGTTATAGTCTGAAATAAAATTCACAACCCCTGCTGCTAGTGGTGAGATTGATATTCTAGTACTCTATTTCTAGCCTAGCCTTGAGTGCTTGAATAAGGGAAATCATTCCTTATCCTTCCAACAGACGGTCCTTTTCCATTGATCTTCTTTCAGTACTTTCTTTGTGAGACCTTTGATGCTGAATAGAAGCCAGTACTCCTTAACCAAAACAAAACTTGCATTGGCTCTGTAAGACTTTGATGGTTTTATACAAAGAGAATAGAGACACAGCAGATATTTCTGTTACTGGGAGAGGGTTGCTTGTTTGTCACAGCCGCCTGGCTAGCTAACACCCAAAATAACCACACAGAAACTGTATTAATTAAAACACTGCTTGGCCATTAGCTTTAACTTCTTATTGGCTAACTCTTACGTCTTGATTTAGCCCATTTCTATTAATCTATGTATTGCCACATGGCAGTGGCTCACCAGAGATTCTAACTGGTGTCTGTCTCCAGCAAAGGATCCATAGCTTCTCTGACTCTGCCCTTCTTCCTCCCAGCATTCAATTCTGTTTTCTCCGCCTACCTAAGTTCTGCCCTATCAGGCCCAAAGCAGTTTCTTTATTCATTAACNCACACAGAAACTGTATTAATTAAAACACTGCTTGGCCATTAGCTTTAACTTCTTATTGGCTAACTCTTACGTCTTGATTTAGCCCATTTCTATTAATCTATGTATTGCCACATGGCAGTGGCTCACCAGAGATTCTAACTGGTGTCTGTCTCCAGCAAAGGATCCATAGCTTCTCTGACTCTGCCCTTCTTCCTCCCAGCATTCAATTCTGTTTTCTCCGCCTACCTAAGTTCTGCCCTATCAGGCCCAAAGCAGTTTCTTTATTCATTAACCAATGAAAGCAACACATGAACAGAAGAACCTCCTACACCATATTGCCACGTGTTACACTATGCTATACCCAGTCTAAAGTAGTCACTTTCACCAATTGAAATACATGAGAGGAAGGCAGCAGACAGGGAGCTTTAGTTTCTATATAATATAGAGTACTGGGTAGAACTGGTAAACAAGGATGGGCTTAGGAGCATCTAGTTCCTTTCCTTCTTCCAATATGATTTGTTTCATTTGTAATCTGTGTAGATTTGTGCTTGCCTGTTTTATCAGTTCCTATTATTCAACCCAATGCTGGAATTTCCCCTAATTTGCTTTCTTTATTGGATGATAATTTATTTTTGGATTAGCAAGCTACTGTAGCTGCTTTGTTTTTTCATCTAGAGATTTTTCAAGGATTCTGATTGATAATCTGTAGATCTCTAAAGTTAAAATAAATGGATTATCCTTTAGAGCAGGGTAATGAAGTGTTCTTTAGTCAGCCAATTTCCAGTTATAACCAAAACCATGGAAACTGTTCAGGGTGGCCTAGAGGGACGGTCACCATGCAGAAGGGTGATGCTGTATGGTATACCTTTCTTAATCAGTCTGTTGGTAACTATAGAGAATTTTTAAAAGGAAGGCTTAATTGATATTTAACTTTTAAAATGCCCATGTATTGCTTTTTATTACTTCCTGCAATAACGTGGCAGAACTAGTGTGAAAGTCTGAATATACTGGCCTCTTGATTGAAGATGTTTTAAATACAGGCATGGCTTTCTTAACCATTAAAATAAGAATTTAATTATAAAACAACTTTTCTTAGATTGATTGTGTATTATGATTATGTATAGTCCAATAGCTCTGGACTATTGGTAGGCTTGCAGTAACCATGGTAGAGTGACTGAAGTGGGAAGGACCTTGAGGTAACATTGGAAAATTTCCTTCCCTATGTAGGATTGTATTAAAACCGCTCCAGAGAGTTGGTCCTTTTAAGTTTTCAAAGAAAGATATTTATTAATTAATTGAAAGAATTTGTTAAAGAGCTGTGTGGCTACACCTATGTTCAACTCTCTTTAACTATAACCATTCTGAAGTAATTTCCTATTTATTTATTTGTTTATTTATTTATGGTTTTTTGAGACAGGGTTTCTCTATAGCCTATTGTGAAACTCGCTCTGTAGAGCAGGCTGGCCTTGAACTCACAGAGAGCCATCTGCCTCTGCCTGCCAACTGCTGGGATTAAAGACTTGTGGCATCACTGCCTAGCTACTTTTGATTTTTTTTTAGATGTGTATATCTGTGTGGTGTGTATACACTCATGGAGGCCAAGACACTGAGCATTCTGTCTTATTCCCTTGAGACAGAGTTTCGTATTGAACCTCATTTATGCTGGCAGCCCTCATGCCCCCTCAGTCCTGTCATTCCCACACAGCACTGGAGTCCTCTGCAGGGCTGCACCTGGCTTTCTGTATAGGTGCTGGGGATCAAAACTCAGATCCTCATGCTTGGATGTAATACTCTTCTTATCCATCAGACTGTCCTCCAGCCTGTTATTGTTTGGAATGCATTCAAGATCTTTTTGCACTTTCCATGTAGCCCTACCTCTTTTGTAATAAGACAGCAGTAGTTAGAACCCAAGATATATGCAATATATGTTTATTGCTTCTAAGCTCCATATTGTTGTTTCTGGATGAGCTCAGCAGACAGTGCTAGATGTCAAAGACACACATACTCACACACTCACACATACTATCTCTCACACACACACACACAGACTCACACTCATACTCACACATGCATACACACTCACATACACACATTTGCACTTGTACTTTTTAATCTTATGTTTGAAAACTGACTTTGCACTATTACTTTCTTTACAACTCAGTACTGTTGAGCTCATTCCAGTGTTTTCTCTGTTGTAATTCCTCTGACAGTGATAAGAAGTCTGGATCTGGAACTTATTTGTTGAGTCTCCCTAGATGTGCCAACTTGCCATTCCTGCTGTCACCCCTGAATTGTGCAGTTGTCTTCCCCACACTGCCAGATTGTGCACTCCCATGGATCCTTTTCTCATTCTGCCTGGGCTCCTGCACACTCCTGCCAAACTGCCATGATACGTAAATGCTTTTGTCCTCCTTGCTGTGCTCCAGCACAGCACACTGGACCATCTGTCTGCATGTTCATTTTCTCATCGTGGACCCAGTTCCCCTCCTCTGGGTTACTCCAGATCGAATATGTTGTTCAGTCATCTAATTCTTTTTTTTTATTATTAAAGATTTCCACCTCCTCCCCTCCTCCCATTCCCTCCCCCTCCCCCACCCCCGCTCCCCCTCCTTCTCCAGTCCAAAGAGCAGTCAGGGTTCTCTGCCCTGTGTGAAGTCCAAGGTCCTCCCTCCTCCATCCAGGTCTAGGAAGGTGAGCATCCAAACTGACTAGACTCCCACAAAGTCAGTCCATGCAGTAGAATCAAAACCCAGTGCCATT
>LOEQ01003012.1:143569-156302 GCA_001685075.1 Bramus lutescens | reverse complement strand
GAGAGAGAGAGAGAGAGAGAGAGAGAGAGAGACTGAAAAGAAGAGACTCAAGCTGGAAGCTTAAGATCACTTTGCCTCAGTAGACAGGGGAGGGAGTGGGTATGTTTTTTTGTTTTTTGTTTTTTGTTTTTTGTTTTGTTTTGTTTTTTTGGTTTTTCGAGACAGGGTTTCTCTGTAGCTTTGGAGCCTGTCNGAGAGAGAGAGAGAGAGAGAGAGAGAGAGAGACTGAAAAGAAGAGACTCAAGCTGGAAGCTTAAGATCACTTTGCCTCAGTAGACAGGGGAGGGAGTGGGTATGTTTTTTTGTTTTTTGTTTTTTGTTTTTTGTTTTGTTTTGTTTTTTTGGTTTTTCGAGACAGGGTTTCTCTGTAGCTTTGGAGCCTGTCTTGGAACTAGCTCTTATAGATCAGGTTGGCCTCTAACTCACAGGCCAACCTCTGCCTCTGCCTCCTGAGTGCTGGGATTAAAGGCAACCACCACTGCCTAGCGTGTCTTAAAGGGACAGAGCAGACCATTACACCTATAACAGGTAGGGGCTGAGGGATGCTGGGAGAACCTGGCAACCAGTTCCTTTGATATGTTAAATAGACACCTCAGCCATTTGTCCTGGCTTTGGAACTTAGCAGTGGCCGGAGTATTTATTTGGGAAACCAAGAGCTGAAATTTGGGTCCTGGAATTACAGCAGCCCTGAACAACATCCCTTCAGGCAAATACAATGTGTGTTCATTTGCATGAATATGTATATGTATTTTATTTTTATTTATTTTTATTTTTTTAAGGGGATTTCAGTAGTCATTTTGGGGAGAAGTTTACTAACTGGGCAGAAATCCTAAACTCTGAACCTGTTTTGGCTGGTTCTGACTTCGGTTATTTTTCCCACCTTGTTGCAACATCCTTTTGTTTAGTCTTGAACAGTTTGAACACAACCCTCCCACACCCTCCCAGCTCTACTTTGAGACAGCTCAGCTTTCCTTACTTTATTTATTATTGTTATTATTGTGTGGGGGTGAGAATGCATCACAGCATGTGTGTGGAGGTCAGAGCACAGCTTGGTGAGTTGGTTTTCCCCTTCTAGCTTTTATATATGTATCATGGACCCAATTCAGGTCACTGGGCTAGTGTGGCAAGTGTCTTTACCTGTGAGCTGTCTCCCAGGCCCCTCATTACTTTACGTTTTAAGCACTGCATTAGTTACTTGTCACATGTTTGATATTGACTAAGGTTTTCTGACCCGCCTGTTTCTGCAGCTGTTAAGTCCCAAAGAACCACATAGAGGTCTACTTTAATCATAAACTGATTGGCCCAGTAGCTCAAGCTTCTTACTAATTCTTATAACTTACATTAGCCCATAATTCTTGTCTGAGTTAGCCACATAGCTTGGTACCTTTTTCAGTGAGGCAGTCACATCTTGCTTCCTCTGAGGCTGGGTCACGACTACAGACTGAGCTTCCCTCCTCCCAGCATTCTCGTTGTCCCACCTCTATTTCCTGCCTGGTTGCCCCACCTTTACTTCTTGCCTGGCTACTGGCCAATTAGCGTTTTATTGAAAATAATACAAGGATAAAAAGCCATTGTCCCACAGTAGTTTGACAAATGCTTGCCAAAAACAACTTAAAGGAGAAAGGGTTTATTTCGGCTCAGCTGAAGGGTACAGTTCCTTGTGGTGGAGAAGACGTGGTAGCGGGAGTGTGTCACATTGTGTCTGAAGGGAAAATTCAGAGCCTGGTGAGCACTGGTCCTCCACTCACTTTCTTCCTTTTAGGCAGCCAGGTCCCCAGCCCCATGGAATAGTGCTGCTCATGGATCTTCCTGCCTCAGTGAACCCAGCCTAAGAACTCCCTCACAGATACACCCAAAGACTTGTCTCTGGTGACTCTAGATCCTATCAAATTGTCAGTCAGCATCCACCAGAACTCACACTGTGGATAGATCATCAGGGTCCTATATTAAAAGTCGTGACTTCTTACCTGACAGTCCCACTTACAGTCAAATGTATAACGTATAACTATTACAGACTGAGAGTGTAGCTGCCTGTAGCCTGTAATCACAGGACAATGCCTAATGAGGGTGAAGACCATTAATACAACATCGGTCTCTTCAGAAATGGTTAGGCAGCATCAGTGACTGATATTGGAACTACAAATTCAACAGAAAGGACTATGCAGTGTGAAAAGGCTGTGATTGTGAGATGATTCATTCATAAACCTACTTGAAACATGTTGTCTATTCTTAAAGAGCAGATGGCTGGGCACCACGTACAGTGATTGTGAAAGTTAAGTGAGATGGTTGGGAGGCAACTCAGCTGGCAGAGTGCTTGCCCAGCATGCACTTGGGCTCCATGCTCAGCACTATGGAAACGGGGCATAATGGTGTATGCTTGAAGTCTTAGTACTCAGGAGGTGGAGGCAGGCGGATCAGTAGTTCAAGGTCATTCTTGGCTACAGATTGAGTGTGAGGTCAGCCTAGAATACGTGAATATTTGTTTGGGGGGGAGATCAAATGAGATAAAACAGGCCCTTAGCAGAACCTGTTCCTAGCCAAGCTAGTGGACCTAGTCTTTGGAAGATTAGAAATAATTACACCTAGGACAGGTCACACTGCTGGACTCCATTCCTTGTGAAATGATGGAAGAGAAATGCATGTAAGAGACTCTCTCTCTCTCTCATACATGTGCAGTGCATGTGCACCTGTATGTGTAGGTGCACATGCACTGCACATGTAAAAGCACATGTTTGTGTGTGTTTAAGTGTGTGTGTGTGCACATGCACAACAGGTGCATGTGTGGAGGCCAGAGGACAACCTGGGTGTTGTTCCTTAGGTGCTGTCCATTTTGTTTGTCAGGGTAGGGTGAATTCTAGCTGGCCTGGAGTTCACTGAGTAGGCAAGGCTAACTGGCCAGTGAGCCCCAGGAATGCCCCTGTCTCCACTTCTCCAGCAGCTTAGGGATCCCAAAGATGCAGTATCATGCCTGGATGTTTGCTTGCTTGCTTTTTATGTGGGAGCTGGGGGTTTAATTGAGGTCCTCACACTTAAAAATCAACCACTTTACTACTGAGCTAACTCCTTCTTTATACCTATTTGAAAAGGCCTCCTCCATAACAGTCCATAGGGATGTGACCTCTCGGTCCTCTCTTTACATGTATTGGAGAGGATCTGATACCACCAGTGTCAAAGGTAAATGTTAACTAAAAAAGTAGGATACTAAGTTCTCTGCCAACATGTACATATCACCCATAAGACTTTGCAGGCCAGAGCAAGTATTGTGACTTGCTTGACTAACACCAGCAAATGAAACTTCAGACTTAACTAGCCCTTGCACTCCTGAAGTTTCTGGATACCTTGTTGTAGGTGGGGTCTGCCCCAGGCTCAGCTTTGTGCGACTTGCTCTTTGTTCCCATCTTGCTCTGGAAATGGTCTTCAGAGCCCTTAAACATCCACCAGCCATCTTCACAATGATGCCTTCGTTCTACTCCACCTCGGGTATCAGTTCTTGTGCCTTCCGGAGCTAGGCATTGGACTGGCTGGGTGCCGAGTGACATAATCTAGTTACTTTAACTCTCAGAACCTCTGAGACTTCTGATGGGGATGTGAAGGGTCTGGTCCCCGCAGCTGTGGAAGCTGTGGAGAGTGTTAACTGTGATTGCAGCTGCAGCCCTGAGCACAGTGCCCCCTCCGTCCCTGAAGACAGTGATCCCTCCCTGCTTTCCTCTCTCATTCCTCCCTCTTCTCTTCCATCCCTTTGGCCATTAATCATGCATCACCACACTCTTGTCCTGAGTTTCCTCTTGTGTGCGGGGTGGGAACACCTGTATGTGGAGGTGCACACACACTGCACACAAATGAGCACTTGTGTGAAGGTCAGAGAACAACTAGGTTGTCATTTTGCAAGCACCATCCACCTTGTTTTATTGAGAAAGAGTCTCTCACTGGCCTAGAGCTAACGGACTAGGCTAGGTTGGCTGCTTCTCTCCAACTTCCCCAGTGATGGAAGTACCTCCATGCCTAACCTTTGAAATTCAGGTCCTGGGGGTTGGAGTAAGGTCCCTGTTCTCGAACAGCAAGCAGTTTGCAGACTGAGGTATTTCCTTCCCAGCAGCCTTTGCTGGGATATTCCTTAGCACTCACATCACTTGGGATCACCTTATCTTTTTATGAGTGCTACTGAGCACCCATTTTATGACTGAGCATCCATGTACTGTAGGTAATGGCAGCTCATCAGGCTTCTTAACTCAAATGCTCAATCCATGAGCTAGTTGATGTTCCACAAACCTTCGTCAATTAGAATTCCATGTTAGCATACTCACATGTGCGTGTGTGTGTGTGTGCACGTGTGTGTGTGTGTGAACAACCTCAGGTGTTGCCCCTTGTCTTCAACCTTGTTCAAGACAGTATCTCTTGTCCATAACTGCTTACGGCAGGGTAGCTGGCCTGTGAACTTCCAGAGAGTCTTCTGTCCCATCCTTCTGTGGGAGGGTTGGGGTTACATCTGCTCACACTATGAAACTGGCTTTTGTGTGGATTCTGGAGATTCACACTCAGGTCTACAGGCCTGAAGGACAAATATTTTATCCAGTAGCCCCAGAACTCTATGCTCATATTCATAGAAAACTGAGTCCAGCTGGCTCCATCAATAAAGGCTGCTCAGTAGCACGGTAGCACGTAGACAGAAGGCACTGGGGCACAGAACTGTGACTACACGGCTTATTAGGGTGAGATTGTTCCCACTTCAGTTATCTATCTGCCCCCTCCAGGATCCCTGCCACAGTTTAATAGTTTAAGATCACCAGTGCTGTTATTAAAATGTTCCTTAAGTGATTCGCTATTTTCCTTAAATAAACCTAGTTTCAAAGGAGACCTTAACTCATTACTATAATGGAAAATCAATGTCCCTAGTCATCAGGCAGTTATGCCAAAAATAGATACAATAAAAATGATCAAATTCAGAGTGATGTTGCTGACCCCAGGCCTCTCAGTCTGAGGCCAGTTTGCTCTTATTACAAAGGAAATTGGACATTGTTGAATGGTACTTTAACCACCGAGCTAAATTGTTCTTTTTAGCATAAGAATTTAGAGGAGCAGGAGGTGCAGGTCAGTTGGTAGAGTGCTTATCTAGCATGTGCAAAATCCTGGCTTCCATCTCCAACTCAAGCATAGTGGCCCACACCTGTAATCCCAAATCTCAGGAGGCAAAGGCAGGAGGACCAGGAGGTTAAGGCTATCCTTGGCTACACAGGAGTTTGAGGCCAGCCTGGGATATAGAAGATTCTGTCTAAAAGAAAGGGGATAGATATCAGGTGAGACGGCTCAGTAGGTAAAGGTACTTGATGTTCAGCCCTAATGATCTCAGTTTGATTCTTTGGACTCACAGGGAGAACCAACTGACTCCTGCATGTTGTCCTCTGACTCCACATGTATGCTATAGCGTGTATGTGCCCGAGCACTCACACAGTAAGTGTAACTGTTTCCTAACTGAGTGTGGCAGCACACACCTTTAGTCCAAGCCCCTTTGAAAAGGAGGTGGAGACAGGTGGAGCCCTGAGTTCCAGGTCAGCCTGGTCTACAGAAAGTCGCAGGACAGTCACGCCTACACAGAAAAACTGTTTTGAAAAATCTAACCAACCAAGCAATCAATCAAACAGAAAAAAACAAACAAACAAAAAACCCACCAAACTATTATTATAGAAATATTACCAAAGTCAATGTTGCTTTGTAGAATACCCAAGGTCTACCTAAAATTTACCATGGATAAATCATTATCCCACCATGATGAATGACACTGATACTCAACTTGACAAGATCTAGAGCATCATCAAAGAAACAGACCTCTGCAGAGGCATGTCTATACGAATTTCCAGACTAGGTTAACTGAAGTGGGTATCCTAACTGTGGGCAGCATTGTCCCGTGAGCCACAGTTTTGGACAGAGCTGGGGGTGGGCAGACACATATACATACATACACACACACACACACACACACACACACACACACACACACACACACACACACACACACACACACAGAGAAAGAGAGAGAAAGAGAGACAAACAGACAGACAGAGACAGACAGAGAGAGAGAACAAGCATCTCCCTCTTCATTCTAACTGCAAGCACCACGTGACCAGCTGCCTCAGTNACTGTACTCACGAACTGAGAGCCACAATAAACTCTTCCTTCCTTAAGTTGCTTTTCTCAGGCATTTTGTCACAGTCAGGAGCAAAGTAACTAATTCTCCAAACTTACTAGAGACTGTAGGAGAAGGCCTTGAAGAAGCATGTGTGATGGCCAGAGCACCGGTAGGTACACTTTCAGAACTCATACTAAGGGCTGCAGTTCTAAGATGCCCATGGTGAGGCGAGGCAAGGCTAGCCAGCAAGTGCAGATGAGAAGCAGGCAGTCTTGATGGGTGTGAAGGAAGCTGGAGAGGGGAGACACCCCAGCATCCATCATGCATGTCTTAGAGACTGTTGAGTTGAACACTGCAGAATCAGGTTCTAGGGGGCAGAAGGGACTCAGTGACATCTCCAAAGAAAGGCTGTAGAATGCATGGTTGAGAAGCCATAGGCTATATCCAGCGCAGAAGACAGGGTAAGTCACTTAGCTCATGGAAGAGAGGGACACATGTAAGAGTCATGGCCAGACAACCCCAAGAATCCACCTGCCTCTGCCTTTCCAGCACTGTATCATCAGAGAAATTCAGGTTTCTGACTATTTCAAATGCCATCCAGCTCTGCAACCTCTCTATCACATTTCTTAGAATTGTTTTCATCATTGGCCTTAAGACAACTGTGTTGAAATCCAAGAGAGTATATCTGCTTTCAAGACCCGGGGTCCGCTTGGCTCCCAGGAAGTAGGCTCCCCACTTTCTTGAGTTCCCAGATCCTCCTATGTTTCTGGTTTTCACCACTTCTTCTCTCCGTCACTCCCACAAACCTTCACGTAAATTGTTTAGAAATGACATGGGTGAGACCAGACTCAACCATTGATGCCTGAAATGTCTTTTTCTGACCCCGCAGCTGGATATGAAATTCTTTGTCAGTAATTTACCTTCATGATAGCAGCCTGCATGCTAGTGTCTTCTGACAGCTGTCATTGCTCATGGGAAGCCTGGTCTAACTGGATTCCTGTTTCTTTCCAGTCTCCCTTTAAATCTAAAATAAGGACTGTCACCCTGGGTGAAGAGATATTTTGCTATAATCCCAGTAGCGATAGAAAATGGACGGTGTTGATTGTTTTGCTTTTCAGTTCTTCAGATTGAACCCCAATTTCTGACCCTGAGCTTTTATTAATCATGCTTCATCCATGGACACCTTCATTTGTGAGAACTTTCCAATAGTGACTGAGCAAGACATTGATCTATGGGTATAACTCACTCATTGTTAGGGGTCATTCTATTGCTACATCCCTTAGCAGAACAATAGTATTTGGTATTCCCCTAGGTCCATGGCCCATCCAGCCTCAGTTTCTTGATCACTCAAGCAGTGACCTTATATCTGAGCAGAGAGTGGTTGGTACTACCACAGCACCAAACCACTATTCCAGCAGTGTATCTTGCAGGCAGACCATTGTAGATCTCAGGGTTTGTAGCTAGGTTAGCATTTACCTTTCTCATCTGGTTTCATACAGAATACCTCCCAACACCACAAACACTAGTCAATGAGAGTAAAGGCTCTATCTAGCTAGGCACCAGCACAAATTCTTTGTGTTCAATGAGATATATAGGTGTTGTTTTCAGCAATAGGGCCTTACCGTCAGTTTGTAGAGAGCAGCCAATAGCCTTGACCATCACCTGGATTACTTGGGGGTTTCCATGGTGCCCCTTTGGACAACAATTCAACTAGATGTAACCCATTTCTGGCACTGGACATTTTTACTTGGTGGCAAGAGATATCTTGTTGGGGCTTTATCTCCCCATTATTTGGTAGTTCCATTTCGATTTCTTTCACATGTGTGTATACTTTAGGAAGCTTCTACTGTAGTGGATTTCCACATGACCCTTCAAACGATCTTAGTGTTGGCTGCCCTTCCCTGTACTCTCTTTCATCCCCCTGCTTTCCTCTCCCACTTCAATCTTCCTCTACTGTCTCTCCCCTCTGTCCCTCCAGAACTATATATTCTATCTTCTCTTCCTTGAGAGATACTCACTTCCCTCCCAGTCCCTTATTCTGTAAGTAAACCACTCATAAGGAAAAATTAGATTTCTCCAGCGGAGTCCCACTGTGTATACAAACCACACCTAAAGGCAGGTCCCATGCCCAGCGATGGATGACCAACACAAAATGAATTCAGTGTTTTGAGAGATTTTTTTGTCTCATAAAACTTTGGGCTTTTTTTTTTAAAAAATGTTACTCTGTTTATACATTATGACTTTTAATTTTGTGTCTTTATGGTGTGTGCTTTTTCTTTTGTTTTATTCCGGTTTGTCTGTTCTTTAGCTTGCAAGTTTATTTTCTCAAGGGAGAGAGAAAGATCATATAGAGATGGATGGGTGGGGAGGTGTGGAGGATCTGGGGTGAGGGAGGGGAAATTGGTTAGAATACATTGTATAAAAGTAAAGAAATTAGAGTTCTGTTTTTTTTCGTGGTCTCACCTTTGGATATGATGTTATGGAAGTCTTTATCTGAATCAATTTCTTATGGAGTATTTTTCTGTTTTCCTTAGTCATTTGCTCATCATCCCTCAGCTTCCCATCCAGTGTGAGGGTGAAGAAAGAAAAAATGCTGCTTTGGGACTCTTTATCTTGTTTGTTTTTAGTTAGCTGCCAACTTAATTGTTTTATCAGTGTGAATGTGAGTGTGGCATAAGGGTGTGTATTCATGGTTGTGTATGTGTGGGTGCACATATGTGATCTGTGCCCTTGTGTGCTCATGTGTTGAGATCAGAGGCTGCCAAAGGGTGTTGGCATGTTGTCTTTCTCTAGAAGTTCTACATTTTATTTACTGGGGTAAAGTGTTTTGCTGAATCAAAAACTCATTGATTCAGCTAGTCAAGCTAGCCAGCTTGCCCTGGAATTCCTGTATCTGCCTCCTGAGCTCTGAGGTTGTGGCAAGACTCCATGCCCACTTTTGTATGTGTTTTGGGAATCTGGAGTCAGGTTCTTACATCCACATAACAAGGACTTTGACCACTGACCCACCTTTTCAATCCTACCAAGTTAATTTTAAGAAAGAAGAATAGAAATGATATCAGGTTCTGGGCATGGGAACAAATCTTACTAATTGGCAGACTTCCCTGTCGGGTGTGCCTAGACAAGCAAGCCTCCATCTGGCATATCAACACCTACACCATTGTCTTCCCAAACAGAATGGAGCCATATGTCATAGCTGGTTGATATCATCAGGAGATGAGGTAAGCATGAGATATGGCGCTACTGTCAGTATATAACATAGCCCATTGTTTTATTATATATGTTTATTTGTCATAAGTTACTATCATGAGATCACTCCAACTTTTTAAAACATAGGCAGTTAGTGCTATGAATTTGCATCTTAGAACCTATTTCATTATGTCTCTTAAGTTTGGGTATGTGGTATATTAATGTTCATTCAATTCCAGTAAATTTTTAACTTCTTTCTTGACTCAGTTTTCATTGAGTAGAGAGTTGGTCATTTTCTATGAGTTTTTAAGCTTTCTGAGGTTTCTATTGTTGTTGACATCCAGTTTTAATTTGTGCTGGTCAATAGGATACAGGGAGTTATTTCAATTTTCTTGTATCTGTTGAGATTTGCATTGTGTCCCAAGTAAGTGTTCAGTTTTGGAGAAAGTTCCATGAGATTCTGAGAAGAAGGTATATTCTTTTGCTTTGGGTGAAATATTCTTTAAATATCTGGTATGTCCATCTGGTTTATGATGTTGGTTAGCTCCAGCATTTCCGGGTTGGGTTTTATCTAGATGACTTGTCTGCTGGTCAGAGTGGGGTGTGAAGTCTTCCACTCTCAGTGTGTGAGGGTCAGCATGTGATTTAAGCTGCAGCAACGCTTCTTTTGGGAATTTACGTGTCCTAGTGTTTGGTGCCTTGATGTTAAGAACTGCAATGTCCTCTTGGTGGGTTTTTCCTTTGATGAGTATATAGTGTCCTTCCCCATCTCTTCTGATTAGTTTTTATTTTAAATGTATATTGTCAAATGCTAAAATGGCTACATCAGCTTGCTTCTCAGGTCCATTTATTTGGAATGTCTATTCCCATCCTTTTACTCCAAGGTGGATGTCTATCCTTGACGGTCAGGTGTATATTTTGGATGCAGCAACAGGACAGATCTTGTTTTCATATCTATTGTTAGTCTGTGTCTTTTTATTTGGGACTGAGACCATCAATGTTGAAAGAAACCAATGATTAGTGCTTTTGTCATTTTGTTGTTGATTCTTGTTGTTTTGCTGTTGTGTGGTGGTGGTATGCGCACGCATATACATGTGTGCATGCACACATGCGTGCGTGTGTATGGGTTTCCCCTTTCAAGAATTGCTAGCAAGGGATTATTTATTTTTTTAATGTTCAAGTACCACTTCTTTATTAATAATCAGTTAGCATCCTTGGCCCACTTCCCATTTAGAGAGCTGACTTAGCGGCAACAGTTCCCAAATCTGCTACCCCTTGGTTTTAATATATCACCTTCTGGACCAATGGTATAATCATTTGCTTCTTTTTGTTTGCTTGCTTTTTAATTTTTTTCTTTTTTTTAAATTTTTTTAAAAAATTGTCTCTTCTCATTTTACATGCCAAATCCATTTCCCACTCCCTCCCTTCCTCCTGCTCCCTAGGATTATTTATTCTTTGTGTTCTCTTGGGTATGGTTAAACTCTTTAGGTTGGAGTTTTCTTTCTAGCACCTTCTGTATGGCCAGATTTGTAGACAGTTATTGCTTAAGTTTGGTCTTTATCACAGAATGTCTTATTTTCTTCATCTATTGTGATCAAAAGTTTTGCTGGGGCTACTATCATGGGCTGGCATCTATGGCCTCCTAGAGTTTGTAGAACATCTGTTTAGGCCAGTTGTTCTCAACCTTGCTAATACTTCGACCATTTCATACAGTTCCTCCTGTTGTGATGACCCCCAACCATAAAATTATTTCATTGCTTCTTCATAACTGTAATTTTGCTATTGCTATTAATTGTAATGTAAATATCTGATATGCAGGATATTTGGTATGCGACTCCCAGAGGGGTTGTGACCCACAGGTTGAGAGCTACTGGTCTAGAATTTTCTGGTTTTTAGAGACTCCATTGAGAAGTCAAATATAATTCTAATAGGTCCACCTTCATATGCTACTTCGTCTTTTTCCCTTGCAGCTTTTAAAATTCTCCCTATGTTCTATACATTTAATTTTTTGATCATTTTGGGCAGGGGAAACTTTCTTTTCTGGTCCAGTCTATTTGGTGTTCTGTGTGCTTCTTGTAGCTCAATAGGCATGTCCTTCTTTAGGTTGGGAACATTTTCTTCTAGGATATTGTTGAAAACATTTTCTGTGCCTTTGACCTGGATTTCTTCGCTTTCTAATACTATTATTCTTAGATTCGGTCTTTTCATAGTGTTCCAGATTTCCTGGATGTTTTCTTCTATGAATTTTTTCTATGTAACATTTTCTTTGACTGAAGTATCCATTTTTTTTTCCTTTGGTGTCTTCAGTGTCTGAGATTCTCTCTTCCACCTCTTGTGTTCTGTTGATGAGACTCGCCTCTGAGGTTCCTGATAAAGTTCCTTAATTTTTCTTTTCCAGAACCCCCTCAGCTTGGCTTTTCTTTATTGATTCTCTTCCCACTTTCAGGTCTTGAACTGTTTTATTCATTTTCTTTCACTGCTCATTTGTGTTTTCACAGAGTTCTTTAAGGGCTTTACTAATTTCCTCCTTAAGGACCTCTGTCATGTTCATAAGTGCTATTTTAAGGTCTCTGTCTTGTGCGCCAGCTACGTAGAACTACTCAGGGCCTGCTATGGTAGGGTTGCTGGGCCCTGGTGGAGACATAGTGTCCTGGCTGTTTAGGTTGTGTTTTCGTGTTTGCATCCAGGCATGTGGGTTTGGGAAGATTGCAATTCTAGGTATTGCTATCTGGTTTGTCTTCACTGGGTGGGTGTTTTGTTCCTGTGTTGCCCTCTGTGGTTCTTAAGAGAATGCGGTGGCTGTGTGCTGCCTGGCAGGCAATTCTAGGATTCTGGTAGATGTGGCTGCTGTTAGGTGTTAGGAGCTGACACTTAGGAATGGAATGGACTGGGAGGGGTGGTGCTGAGGTGGTCGGTATGAGGGAAGAAAGCAGGGTCTTCCCCCAGGACCGGAATGGGGGCAGAAAGTGGGAAGAGGTCACCTCGGGTGGTCTGCTGCAGAGCTGGGTTTAGAACTGGGGATTGGGTTTGGAAGAGGAAGGAAAAGTGAAGGTCTGCAGTGAGTCCATCCATTTCCCTGGCTGGAGTGGCCTGTGAGTTCCCAAAGAACACCTGCTGGTGTTGGAGGCTAGGATAACGGGATGTGGGGGGAGGCTGGAGACAGGATTCTAAGTTGTTTGTTGAAGATGGAGAGAAGAGAGGACAGGGAGACAGCAGATGCTCTGCTACAGATCTGAGATGAGAAGGGGGAATAGACTTAGAGGAACGGATGGACAAGACAAGGTGCCTATCTGCCAAGGACATGGCCAGAGTGACCCTTGCGTTCCCAGGTAACGCCTGTTGGAGTTGGGGGACTGCCATAAGGCAATGGAAGGGAGGAAGGAAGTTTGTAGGGGAAGATCTGTGTGAGATGGGAGTCTG